>APFE030159044.1:272907-287897 GCA_000404065.3 Pinus taeda
AGTTTTTATGCACAACTTTGATTATTATTAAAAATCTATTTAATCATTTTTTAAAAATAAATCTAAACAATATTATCATTATAATATCATGCTTTAATTTACTTAATTTACTGTATAAAACAAAAATAATAAAGAAACTTAGCACAAAAAGTTTAAAGAAGAACATAATTCTGATTGGGCCCAGGATAAATACTTTAAAGGCATGGGCCTTTTTAATGGAGCCAAAAGTCATGTCAAGGTTGTATGCGGAGTAGGAGTTGCATTTCACATAAGCAACCATCACTCTTTCCTTTTAGCATGGAGTTGGAGACTAGAACTAATAATAAAGCATAATTAATTGGGCTTTGGTTCGTCCTTAACTTTGCGATGTCTAGGAAGGTTAAGTGCTTACAAATCTTTGGTGATTATCGAGTGGTTATTGATTGGTTCTTGGGGATTAATACATTACATAGCTTGGCACTAAATCATTGGCAACAAAGAATTCACCATCACATGAATTCTTTGAGGAGATGAGGGTATTGTATATCCACAGGGAATAAAACATTGAATCAGAGCAAAGATCAAAGGAAGCATTGCTTCAGCCTATATGACATTTAATGATTACATAAAAAGTCATTGATGTCCTTAAGGTGAATGCCATAGACATTTTTTAAAATGTAAGCTATTGTAATCATTGGGACCTTACATTTTTTTATGTTTTCACTGTTTTATTTTTTGGATTGGTATAATGTCATAGCTCTTGACAAACATGTGTGCGAGATTGTAATTGAACACTAATTTGTATACTTTGATTTTAATGAAATAGCATGTGATTTTTTCCCATGAAAATAAAATCATACTATATTCAATACATTTCTAATTTCATTGGGTTGAGAACTACTCTTCAGCCCAAATTACATAAAAATAAAAATAAAATCAAAATAAAGTAAAATAAAATAAAATCAATCTAGGGGTGCAGCTCAATTGGGGATCAAATCGTGCAAACTAAGAGATCCAAGGTTCAATCACCTAGTCGTGACCCAGTCTATGGAGATGATAATAGGTTGTAAACCCCCAAAGGTATAATGGTAGCAGTGGGAATCAACCTTGTGTCACGTGAGTACAAGACTAACCCAATTTCCAATTCTTCTGCATTATAAAAAAAATAAAAAAAAAATAAAATAATAAAAAAATATAATTATTAATTATTAAAAATTAATAATGTAAACCGACCTAGATCCATCTTAACTTCAAATCTAGCAAACACCAAGAGGGATCAAATATCTCAAGGTGCAAACCATTTCTCAAGTTTTGTACTTAAAAAAGAGGTTTGCAACTTGAGAGATTTGATCCCTCTCAACACTTAGTAGATTTGTAGTTAAGATGGATCTATGTTGGTTGCACGAAGAGACACTCTCCAACCTAGTATGGAAGAGATAGTGTAATGTCATGTTATGTTAGGTTATGTTTACTAAATATTTTGACTCGATCAAATAAAACTAAAATAAAAAATAAAAAACTAAAATTAAAATTTATTGTTGGCAATTTTTGGGCTCCAAGCTTTGACAACCCATGGTTTTGCCTATAGTATTTTTCCATGTTATTTGTTACAATGAAGCCTATTTAAAGGCTTGAAGAAATCTATTATGGAATTCAAGAGTACCAACTTAGATCTATCTTAACTCCAGACTTGATCTTTCTCGACACTTGGTGGATCCAAATTTACAATGGACCTAGGTTGGTATAATTGCACCAAGAGCCACTCTCCAACCTAGTATGGAAGATATGTTGTAAGGTTATGTTACGTTATGTAAACATTTTGACTCGATAAAATTACATAAGAATAAAAATAAATTAAAAAATAATTATTAATTATTAAACCAACTAAACCTATTTTAACTCTAAAACTATCAAATATGAATAGGGAATTGCAATTTAAGGTAGCAAATTTCTCAAATTTTAATACAAAGTTTAATCTTAAATATTTTAATATCTAACACTTAATAAATTCAAATTAAAATAAAACTAAACTTATTCATATTAAATATTTTAAATACATTTAAAATTTCAATTTTTTAAAATTTTATTAACATTAATAAAAAAAATTCAAATAACCATATAACAACCCATATAACCTATTCCCATAATAAAATAAATATAATAAAAAATTAAAAAAAAACAAAACACAAATATAATATTTGAACATGAATCTACAACTATATTATAATAAAAATTGTGGTGTCCTATCAAGTAGCTATCTAAAAGATAAAAGGGGAAATTGATATGATGCGTTTATATATATATAAATATATATATAACTATAATAATCCTAAGTATAGCTCTACTCCATAATATAACAAAAGTGATTCACAACATTGCACCTATAACCTCACGACCACATGATTGAATACATGAATAATTAACGCTTAAAGTGGTTATTAATCTTAGATATCCCACTTATTATAAATGCGTGGTTCCTAATCACAAAGTTCCACTGTCATATTGTTGAATAAATTACAAATAATTAAATATAATTATTTTGTCAGATGGTGAGAGAGGAATTTTTAAATATTCATATTTCTTTAAGCTTTTGAGATAGTTGGAAATTTATTAATTTACAAATTTTACAATTTTTAAAAAATTATATTCAGGTATATATTTTGAAAATTTTTTAAAATTAATTTAATTAATTAAACGGTTATTTAAAGGTATATGGTTAATATGTCTATATTAATATGAGTTTAAATTTTAGTCTAGCTCTGAAGTTAATAATTACAATTATTATTCTATTATTATGGTTATTAAAGTATATGGTTAATAGGTAATATTATTAATATGAGAAGTTTAAATTTAGTCTAGCTTTCAGACGTTAATAAAATACAATTATTAATTATGTTTACACAATGTTTAAAGAACTTACAAAAGAATTTTCGTGGGGAAAAATAAGCAAATGGTATAATATATACACATCTGAATACATGAAATATAAGAAAATTCTACCATTTATTTGGGAAAGATTGGAAAGTTATGTTGAAAAATAAAGGTGTATATATATAAATATATATATAATAAGTATATATATAAATATATATATTATTTTTGTTGTGTTAAAGAGTTGTTATGTGTAATACGAAAATATTTATTAATAACAAAAAAATCTAAATGATATTATTATATTAAATAATGATTTTTAAGATTAAATAATATGATTAAAAGGAGTTGTCTTTAGTATGATTTTTTGGAAGTTTTTCTGGTTTAATTTCTTTAAAATCTGGCAGGAATTTATTGATATCACAAGCTTGATGGGTAACTCCTGCACAATAGAAGTGCTCTAAGAGTTTTTAGGGTGTTGAATCCATATATACAGTGAAAAAGCTAGTTTAAATAACACAAATCAAGATTTCACTTCAAAATTTTCAGCCAGATTCCAGCACCAGAAACACCAAAAAATCGCACTAAAGACAACTCCTAATGAAAATCCTAACTTTGCATCGGTTCTTGCAGAATTTTTGAACTAAATGGCCTATGGTAGATGTTGCAGGGGAGCATAGCTCCTTCCTATAGCCATGTAATTTCGAACAAATCACTCTTGCATCCAACCCCGCCATCCTCTCTCATGACCCCTCCATGGAAAAATCATTTTGTATATCAATAACAGATATATAGATATTCAGACGACTTGCCTACATGGATTACTCAACACTAACTCCAACTCCTACGACTAAACTATTAAACCCACACGATCTTATGCCAGGCCCACATTCTTAAAGATAGATCTATTTGATTCAAAATCTGAGTCCACATTAACGAAGTCAGTTCGAAAATGCTCGGATTAGTGAATGCCCAAGTTTCTTTTTCTTTTTCCTTTTAGCTCTGAGTGCTAAACATTATCCTTTCATGACTGGGGTTGTAACCATGTTCTTAAATCACCTCTCTGATGTATCCAGGGTCCAAGCTACGTGTTAATGACGACACTTGGTTCACATCCATATTATTGGACGCCCAGAGGACTTTTCATTTATTTTTAGTGCGGAACCTTGAACAACTGGAACTATGCTTTAACAATCTTCAATGAATCTAGAATCTGGGTCAGACCACCGAACACTTCACCTCAATGCACTCCTAAACGACCAAATATTTGGATTACTTCAAAACATTTTATCTTTGAAATGGGAACCACAATTTTCCACGTCACTTTCTAGATCACCTGCCACTTCATCTACCAAGTCACCTTATGCAATCAACTCGAGCTTGTTGTGTGCCTTGATTTCAATCTAAACGTGCCACGTGCCACTACCAATCATCTAGTTAGTTGGCTAAAAATTCCAATTCAGCTTGTCATGTCTTTCCCAAATGTGTCCATGTCATTTTTCTTGCCATGTAACCTCCTCGTGGCACCACTTGTTATCCTCATCCCTTGTGCCAACTAGATTATCTAAAATATGGGTATTCAGTGATTTGGCTCGAACTTATAGTTGCACTATTGTTCACATCATGGATATGCTAACTAGATGGATGGCTAGATTTCCCATTCAATTATATTTTAGATTAAAGGGGTAGATCATTAGCCCCTCGTGACCCTATCTGGTAACCATGAGCTTGAGTCACTCCATTTATAGATATGTAATCTAGGTCTTTATTAGCAAGGGCACCTAGATATGATGAGGGGCCAGGTATCATATTTCATCTAGATGTACGCCTCGATTCGTATTCATTCAGATTTTTTTACATTCGGTGAGGACACTTGGATATGTTGAGGGGTCGAATATGTCATCTCAATGTTTGCCCCGATCTGGATTCATCTAGATTTCTATCTTAATTTGTATTTTTTTTGTATTCAAAAATTTAATGGAAATATTGCAATCCTCAATAATTTCGAAATCCTGAAAAAATGATAAGTTTGTTAAATTTTGAGTGAAAAATTATGGTTTCTTCATATAAAATCCAAGTTGAAACCACTCTCAAACATGCTGAGTCATTTCATAGTAATGTAAAGTAAAATAATAAACCATTTAATTTTCAATAACTTTTTAATAAAAAAAAAGCGAACAAAAAATAATAATTAAAAAAATAATAAATAAATAAATTAGAAAGCGCGCTCGAGCCACTTCGACAGGGGGCACTCCCCTGCAACCCTACCTGAAATAATATATTGGGGTGACATTTTGTTGACCTAAATATGCTCCATATGTCATGAGATGCATTAGATTCTGGATGCCAACTCCACTTAGCAAAGAAACAAGCAATTCCTGTTTTTATTGGATTGCTACTACAGGAGGGACAAGTATCAATGGCAAGCAATTTGATCTTGCAAATGAAGGTTTGAAATTCCTAGTTAAATTTTGTAAAGAGATTCTCACTGATTTAGACTTTGTACAGTTAAATGAAATCAGTGAAGAATGTATTCTGTAAGGTTGGATTAAAAAGGCAGACCTTGTATATTAATGTTGCAAGCAGAATTTAGCAAAATAGTTCTTCCCCCAAAACCTGTTAGTTCTCAATATCTTTTGAAGAATGAAAGAATTGTAGCCTTTTCTGAAGCAACAATAAGGATTATCTCAAAGGAATTTCTAAAAATCTAAAAATGGATTGTTGCAGTGAAATTACAAATGCCTTTGGACCAGAGAAAATCTGGTTAACTTCCAATGAATCCAGAAGTAAAGGTTGCTCCCCAAAGATCATTTGCAACATTGATGAGTCCTAGCGAAATACAATATTATCACCCAGAAATAAAAGAGTTGCTCGAACCCTCGAAAAGCCCTGGGGCTTGCAGAGTATTCTATGTGAATAAGAACTTGAAACAAAACAGAGGCAAATCCAGACTTGTGATAAATTATAAGCCATTAAACAAAGTATTGTAGAATAGCAGGTATCCACTGCCCAACAAATTTGTAATTTTGCAGAAAATCGAAGATATAAATTTTTTAGCAAAATCGACTTAACAATCCATCCAAAAGATAGGCACAAAATGTCTTATTTCTCATGGCCATTATCAGTGGAAGGTAATGCTATTTGGACTGAAGAATGCCCCTTATGAATTTCAGAAGATGGAAGATATTTTTAAAGATCTATCCCAACTAGTTTATATTGATTATTTGTTATGTTCAAAAAATCTGCAAGAACACTGGAAACATCTGAAGCATTTTTATGAAAAGCAGTTTTGAAATTGTAATCCTTCGGAGATGTTGTAAATTTGGAATATTCACTCGTGTGAAAGGCAAAAAACCACAACTGAATATGAAGAGTGATGAGGAGTCCAAATGGCTTCTTGGAAGATGAATCCAACGGTCAAACAAATGTAATAATGTGTGTATTATAGTATTAATAAAGCATCATACTTTTATTTAAATCAACGTTTCATTTAAGTGAATCTAATAACTAGTAAGTAATGGATTTTTTTTCCTGAAAATAAAATGGAGATTACTAGTAAACAGTTCGCACTTACCACTAGTTATTTATCGAGCTAACTGATTTTGTTGAGTTTCTTTAGTGTTATTCATTCAGCGTCTGATGTTAGGAGAGATGGGTCTAATCCTCAGACCTATTAGCTCCAGGATTTTCTCCGCTAAGACCAGATGTTGACTTAATGCATTGCATCTTTTATAGGAGACCGTTTGGTTCTCCCGCTTTATATTGACATAATTGTACTCAACAGTCCCTTTAACTTATTTTGTGGTCATTAGTTGAACATAAATATAATTATCTTATCTTATCTCACAAAAATTGATTTCTCAAAACTATATATTAAAAATAGATTTATAACCTTATAACCACATTTGAATATTTTTCCAAGTGGTCCTATGCAATTAGAGATAAAGTTCGCCTTCAACACTTCCGTGGGAGCATTAATTATATTCATCCTTTTTATAAGGGACAAAAAAAAATGATATAAATGTTTTGCAAAAGAGATTGAAAAAGAACACCCTTGCCTGGAATATAGAGATGACCAAAGCTGTGCAAAGCATTAAGAAACAAATCCAACAGCTGCCTATCGTTAAGCTGGACTGTAAATAGAGAAAAGGTTAACAGTTTATGTCCAAAAATCTCACTGAAGAAATTAGGAACAATGAAATGAAGATTCAAATTTTGGAAAAGTGGTAGAAAAAAACTTTTCTAATCATGCCTCAGCACAAGAAAGATTAAGTAAAAATAGGTTTGGGTCACTGTGGAGTTTGATGAAAATAATCTCTGCTATAGTGACATTGGCGCAGAACAAATTTTTATAATCTTTATAATCCTGGACTTATTTTATTCTATATATTTTAATAAAATAGTCCATTTTCAATTTTAGTTTTATGCATTATCATTTCTTTTTAATTTACTTCATTGAAGTTAAATGCCCTCAACAAAAAGGAAGTGAAAATAAAATTCCCTTCAGAGACACAGCTAGATGAAAACATATTTCGAATAACGATGGTGAATTTGTGGAAAACCAGCATCCAAAATATTGGTAACATAATTTCATAATCCTTAGCAGATAGAAATGTGCATGCCACCACCCCTGTAGAGGAAGAGCGGAAGCTTTAAATGGGCATTTTTCACCAAGTCCCACTCGTTTGGTAACATAATTTCATAATCCTTAGCAGATAGAAATGTGCATGCCACCACCCCTGTAGAGGAAGAGCGGAAGCTTTAAATGGGCATTTTTCACCAGGTCCCACTCGTTCGGATTCACTTAAAGTAAAAGCCCTCCCATGGTCTTCTAGTTGATTCCAGCCTCTTGCCAACGAATATGGCTCAAACCCGCTTTAAATGGATATTGAGAAGTTAATTCCAGCCTCTTGCCAATAAGTGTGCCTCAAACCCGCTTTGACTGGATATTGAGAAGGAACTCCTGAAATTATAATATTTTATTAGATATTGCTAATGCATCCATCTACATGTCACAGGACAAATGCATTTTATTTAATGATTTTAAAGAGAAATCTTAATTTGAATTATTATTGATAGTATATTTTGATTTTGAATTTTGTTACTTTACCTGTGGCAAATTTGGCAAATTTCTTCCAGGGTGAGAATTGTTATCCTTCCCATCCAAGTTCATTTCCAATTCCAAATTTCTGATATGTTCGATCTTTGATAGTGCTGCAACTTTACATTGAAACTCCTTCCCGTCCAAGTTCATTTCCAAATTTGCATTGAAACTCCTTCCCATCCAAGTTCATTTCCAAATTTCTGATATGTTCGATCTTTGATAGTGCTGCAACTTCAACAGTGACACTCCTAATTGAAAAAATAATGCCCTCCTTCAAATCAGTTGATGCACTTTCCATAACGTGTTCACATTTTACTACCAGCTCTAGCTTGCCTTCCCAAGATGGAGAAAAGTTCAGAGTGCTGCACAGGAGGATTACTGTATTGCAAATGCCTGTAAACCCTAAAACCATATTCTTCATTACTTGATCAAAGCACTGCAATAATGCCAATCGAGTCAGCAATCAGAAACCTACAAAGTAGGCAACCTGCAATCTGCACTGTTTTCGTCATAACGAAGCCATGGGATAATACAATGAAACCTTGAATGGGGTTTTCTTCAAACTCTTCTGTTGGAAGCACAACCCTCAACACCGTATCGAGCTAGCAATTGTACAAGTCTGTCCCTAGACAGAGGCTGCAAAGGGCCAGATAATATAGATAACAAACATAAATCAGAATTTGGATGCATTGGTAACAAATATCCAACATCATTTCAGAAATAAACAAAATGGAATACACACCACCTAAAGAACTTATCGGACAGGTATTTGCATACCTTTGCTTGAAAGTCATCCACACCGGCCTCAAAGAAGAGGTCTTTATCAGATTGCAAGGTATTTGTTGTAAGTGCAACAATGGGGGTCTTGACTCCCATTGACCTCAGTTGCCTTGTTGCCTGAAATAAAAGCAGCATTTCGGTGATAAGAATGAACCCAAAACTTTAAAAACTGCGATTGGTTGAGATGACTAATTCAGAAGCTC
Organism: Pinus taeda; assembly: GCA_000404065.3. Lineage (NCBI taxonomy): Eukaryota > Viridiplantae > Streptophyta > Pinopsida > Pinales > Pinaceae > Pinus > Pinus taeda. The sequence goes on from APFE030159044.1 coordinate 281,845, forward strand.
AGGCAATATAAAACATGACTTCAAAGTATAATTCTAAAGATTTAAAACTTATATACCTCATGCCCATCCATAACAGGCATTTCTTTGTCCATTAACACAAGATCATATGTTCTGCCCTGCTTGAAGTAGTCCACTGCTACCTTTCCATTTTCAGCTTCCTCATAGCGCAAGTTAAGGGTTTGAAGCAACTTCCCGAAAATTATCTGAGGTTGATTCAGTGAAATATAATGAATGAGGTCTTAGTAGCATGCTCTAGGAAAATTAGCCTTATATGGCCACAAGGATTACCTTAAAAGTTAAAACTAATGGACGGATTAGTCCTGATATAACTTACTCTGTTGATTTCTGTGTCTTCCACAAGCAAGATTCGTCTGGGGGAGCTACAAGAATCCTGAGAAATCATCGAATTTGTTGGCTTTACAGTTCTAACTCTGTGACTTTTGGTTTCAGTCTGAGATAAAGTGTGAAAATCATCCCATATAATGTGTGCTGCTCTAGACTCTGTTGCATCATGTTTAAAAACAAATGAAATCCATCTCAGTGGAGGGCAACCGATTTGAATGTTATCCAAATAAACGAAAGCCGATTTCAATTAAGTCAAAAAAATTGGCACCAATTTCAATTAATTTCAATCACTAAATGAAGGGATATAACTAAAATTACCTCTCGTATTGGGCAATACATTGGTCATGAATGCTTTAAAGGAATGGGTCGCCGGAGCTCTCTGGTTTGCATCCTCTTTCTGCATAGCCCCACAATAAAACCATGTCCTCCTACGCTTCCAAACCATCCCAAAAATAACCAAACAAGCCACCAGAGCAACATCCATTATCAGCAAGACCCAGTTCAACCATGCTCTCAAAAAGTACAGACCCTCTTCTCCCTCTGTCCCATTTAGGTCTTGATGACCCAAAAACAGATGTTGAGGAACAGCCATCTCAATAAACCCAAACAGATAGAAATTAACAGATTGTGGAGAAGACGTTGAATCCCAATATTCACTCTCTTCTTCTGCGAGGTATGGTACTCACAATAGTCAGTCTTTATAGAGTAGTTTATAAATTCGTCTAAAGGTGAGATTCTCGAGATCCCCGAGAGATTGCCATGTTTTCGTGATGACCAGGAAATGTCATGTCCGCGGTAGAATGACCAGGACATCCTATCTGATATGGAAAAGCGTAGGCGCAATCTAAATCTAGATTTCGTTATCTAACATAAATCTGGTGGAAAACGATTTCTCGTAATTCGAAAATTGACTTCATCTTGGGATGAGGGAAGAAAGCGTTATTAGTTTTAGACCTAAACATTCTTCTGTTACTCATAATTTATATTTATGGTATATTATTGAAAAAAAAATAATAATTGTTGTTTAAGTTAATTTCGAAAAAGTTTTTGATAAGGTACTTAAAGATATGCTTTGGGACAAAATAGAGGAACTTGGGGTTCATATGTATCTTAAAGCAATTGTTCATAGGATGTAAGAAGAAGTGAAAGTCAAAAATGAAAATTCCCGGCATCTCTAAAAGTTTTAAGAGTGATATCGGGGTGAAGCAAGGGTGTTCATTGTCCCCTATGATTTTTTGTGTATATATCAATAATCTTGAAGAGTGATCAAACAAAGGCGATGATGGCATACATTTAGGCAAGTTTGTTATAAGGGTTCTTTTGTATGTGGATGATTTTATTCTAATTGCTAAATCTGTTCTTGACTTGCAAAAACACTTACTTTCTCTTGAGCATTTTTGTAAAAGGGTGGGGATGCAAGTCAATATCAATGAGATGGAAGTGGTGTTTTCTCTAACAAAAAAACATAGCCAGCATAAGTTCTACTTTGAAGGCAACACTCTTGAAGAAGTTGCAGATTACAAATACCTCATAATTAACTTCAACCAAAATCTGAGTTGGGAAGGTTGCAGAAAGAAAAGAACTTTGCGAGATTGGAAAACGTTTTATGCTTTCAAATAGGTGCAAAGAGGCAAAGCTATGGGCTTGGAAAACCAATCAAACTCTTTTTGGTCGTTTAATGATTCTAGTAGTTCTCTATGGTTTTGAACTATGGGCTAGTAGTACATGTGACTTACAATGGAAGCAAATTAAGAAAATTCTAAAACATTGATTACAAAGAAGTTCAAAATTAAAAGTTTACCCGTGATATCTTGTTAAATGAAATGGGGGTTGCTCATATTGATGTAATTGCTATGGTGCGACTCATAAGATATTAAAAAAAAAAATGAGTGAATAGAAGAGGGCAAATGGCCTAAGGTTGTTTTCAATGACATATTGTGCAAAAAAAAAGAGTTGAATGCGGCAAAATAGCAAAAATAGCAAATGGTTTAGTAAATGGGATATTTGCTTGAACATGTGCCCCACAAATAGTAAAGAGTTAAAGGCTTTTGTTATGGATAAATTCCACAAGTGTACTTGGGATAAAGAGCTAGGAAGAAAGAGAAAGTATTATATTGAAGAGTTTAATCTCACTCGTAATCATCAAAAAGTATACATAGGGGTCAATATCCCATGGAGAGCCAAAATTCTTATTGCAATTAAAAACTAACTCTCGCAAACTTCGTCGTGAAACTGGATGTTGGGAAAGATAGAAATAAGTTTGGGGAGAAAGAGTGTATTTTTTTGCACTTCCATAAAAGTGGAAACAAAAAAGCATTTCATTTTAGAGTATGAGGTCTTCAAGGACAATAGGGGTAGTTATGTAAATATCATGACAACTAGCTCTTGGGATAATTTATTCAACTAAGGGATTGTTGAGAAATTGGGAGCACTCATTGTCATGTTCTATAGTAAAAGGGTTCAATGCATAATCAGATTACGAGGTGATCTGTCCCATAGGCTATCTTTAGCCTTGTTAATATTGAAAATTATTCTTCTTCTTCTAGTACCGTAACCTGCTTTCAGTAGGCTCGGTAGACATAGATCACATGTTGAGGGTAATTGGGGAATTTTAACCTCCCATTTCACAACTTACATAATGTTTTATAATACAATTATAACCATCCTAGATCAATATTAATTTTGGATCTATCAAGTGTCGAGAGGGATCAAATCTCTTTTCACTCTTAAAGAGATTTGCACCTCAAATTTGATCTCTCTCGGAATTAAGATGGATCTAAGTTGGTTTAATTATATAATATATATATATATATATATATATATATATTACTATTATATATATATTTATTATATTATATTACTATTTTATATAAGTTAATTTGACAAATCAAGTGTTTATTATTATAATCATTTATTATGTATATTTACCGAGTCAAAAATGTTATACATAATTATAACAGGAGATGACATGAACAACATTCTTTTCCATACTGAGCTGAAATGATACGACAAATTCTCTTCATTTACTGGGTCCCACAACAGCAATTTATATTTTATATTATACTACTATATATTATATATAGAGAGAGAGAAGAGAGAATGGAAGAGAGGGAGAAGAGAGAGAGAGATTGTTGTTATTGAATTTATCTTTAGTGATTGGAAATAATATTTGTTATTTTGAATGGTTAAAAAGAATCACTATTATTATTTCACTTAAGTTTATTTTTTATAATAATATGTTGAGTTCATATTATTACAATAATTTTGAATTTTATTGTTGAATAATTTTGTTTAAAGTAATTTTTTTAATCTTAAGTTACAAATTATTTAAAAAACAAAATTTATAAACATACATAATTATGATCTAGAATATTGAAATAAAAGTGTGTCATTGTTGTGCTTAGAGGCACTCTCTAGCACAATATGGTAAAGATGGTATAATGTTTAACATTTTGACATCAAAATAAAATACATAAAACTCTCCAACGCAATATGATAGAGATGTTATAATGTTTAACATTTTGACTTGGTCCCCTTTATGGGCGTGGATGATCATAGTCATATGGGGGATTGGGAACGGGGACAATTCCCTCTCATAACTTGATTCAAGGTACATGTGGCAAATTGGCAGCATGCATAATATAATGCATGGAAGTTTCGAGACATCAGACGGTATGTTTATTTGCGAGCTGGCAAGTTTAGTCTAGATGTTTGCGAGTTTGGTTATGGGTGGTTGGCAAGGTCGTGTTAGTTGTGAAGAGTATGCATATGCCACCAACCTATGCATGCTCCTTAGATTTTGGTACTCTGCATAAACAATTCTTGAATGCAAGTGGAGAATTACCAACGGTGTTATTGGAGGCCAAATGCATCAAGTTTGGGATCCTGGTGAGTCAGAGAGTTGGGGTTTGTTGTGTTGCTGGAATAACTCAATGTGGGGAAGATGGACACATAATTCGGTAGCTAGAGGGGCGTTTATGTGCTGGTTTTCGGCGTCAGTCGATCCGGTAGGCATCCTTGGCTTCTCTTTTGACCTTCTTAGTGTAATCATTTGATTTGTTAGGGGGTGGAATCTTTTGGTTGTGCTAGTTTCTTGGTTATATGGGAGTTTGGTATGGAATTCAAAGGCCTTCAACCAGAAGTCAAAGATAGAGGTTGGTGTAGTTTCATACATGGAGAGCCTAATGTTATGTTCTAGGTGTTTTTATGTTTATGTAATTCAATTGCAAGTGGGAATACCCATCATGTTGTTGACAATAGTAATCTCTCTCTGGTCTAGGCGAATTGGGTCTTTTGACTTGTACTTAGAGCTTTGGGAGTACCACTTCCACTCTGAGGGGTGTTGTGTTAATTTGGTTGGAGTATAAGCCATTGAGGGGAGGAGGCCAGCGCCAATATCTGGTGTCTTTTTGGCAGAGAGAAGTGATAGATCTTGTCGAGGTTTCCTTTCTTAAGAGAGGCTTGGTCTTGGCTAGCTGGGAACTTTACTGTTGGGTACATGGCTCTAAAGGTACTGCCAATTTTTTATGTATTTCTAGAGGTAAGGTGTGGTTTTCAGTGGGTTGGGGTTGGGCTAATAATGTCTAGGCAATGTCAAAGAGCACGAAGAGGGATAGGGCCGAGAGGGAAAAGAGCTAAGCACAGAGGGGAAGTCGTGGAGAAGGGGGGAGATGGTAGAGTGGAAGTGGAGCTAGAGGAGAAAATGGCCTTTAATCATACCCCTTCTCTTGGTCTTGTTGTTCTTCCTCCCCCTTTTGACACATTGGATTCCTAGTTGCAACACACCACCCTTTTCCTAGAATAGTTAGGATAGAATTGTCGTGATGACTGAAATGAGGTCATAAGCTTCATGGATTATTTGCAACACAAACAGTGGAATGTGTGAGATTGATTGGCTTCACTTATGTGGGGTTAGCAAAGATTGTTCAAGTGAATGTTTTGCATGGAGGGGAGATTGGGTCATTTAGAATTTAATGTCCATGGCGAACACAGGCCTCCAAATCCACCAAGTAACGAACTAGATAATCTAGCTCTGACAAATCCTCTCACTCCTTGATGTTTGTCGGTTGTCTCTTTATCGTAGAGGTCTTTTGGGCATTTTGGTCATTTCGTTTTTGGATTCTTTGTAGATTCTAGCACTTTGTAATTAGTTTTTGTGCTTCCCTTTTGGCCAACAAATATGGTAGGAGTGAGACTGGAAGAACAGTAAATATTAAGCAGACATGTTGTAAAGCTTGGATGAATTAATAAAAACATTTTGACCAACCAAAAAAAATATTCTGACTTCCTCAAAATAAAATAAGAAACAAAATTAATAATTATAATTATAATTGATAAATAAACCAAATCCATTCTTCAACCTCTAGATCTCTAAGACTCGAATCCATCTTGCCCCTTGATATTAATTCATTTTAATATTATAATTTTATCTTTTATATCTTTATTATTATTTAAATAATTTCAAATTTTCATTATTTGGTTAATGAATTGGAGACATGATTACTCTTTATTCATAATATTATTATCATGTATATCTTTATTATTTTAAAAATTCCAAAATTTTCAATTGTTTGATTAGTGAATTGTTATCATACTCTTTTATTCTTTAATTTATTCTTCTTCTTTTTGTAAGCTTGGTAGGACTCTCCAATTTTTGAGTTTATATGTTCATTATTCACCCCACTACAGGGGGAGGGTAGCACAAGATT
>APFE030159047.1:0-89566 GCA_000404065.3 Pinus taeda
TTTATATTTAACTGTCTATATATATTTTATGTTTCTTTTTTTTGCTGTTTTTTTGGGGCATGGTTATTAATGTCAAATGGGCCCACATTTTTGATTTATATTTTTTCACTGATATTAAGATTTACATTGCATTAATAATTTTTCGATATTCTAATTCATACAGGTAAGGTAGGTAAATAACATTAATAAAATATTTCACGGATACCCAAATTAATAATAAAATATTTCACTGATACCCAAATTAATAATAAAATGTTTCACAAATACCCAAATTAAACAACCTAAAATTATTTACGACATGTACCTCTTCGTAAATTTAAAGGATTTTGATTGGTTTACATATTCTGACATAGAAATTACGTGAAATATATATTTTATGTTTCTTTTTTTGGTTTTTTTTGGGGCATGGTTATTAATGTCAAATGGGTCCACATTTTTTATTTATATTTTTTCACTAATATTAAGATTTACATTGCATTAATAATTTTTCGATATTCTAATTCATACAGGTAAGGTACGTAAATAACATTAATAAAATATTTCATGAATACCCAAATTAATAATAAAATATTTCATTAATACCCAAATTAATAATATAATATTCCACAAACACCCAAGTTAAACAACCTAAAATTATTTACGACATGTACCTCTTCTTAAATTTAAAAGATTTTGATTGCTTTACATATTCTGACATAGAAATTACGTGAAATATATATTTTATGTTTCTTTTTTTGGGGCATGGTTATTAATGTCAAATGGGCCCACATTTTTTATTTATATTTTTTCATTGATATTAAGATTTACATTGCATTAATATTTTTTCAATATTCTAATTCATACAGGTAAGGTACGTAAATAACATTAATAAAATATTTCATGAATACCCAAATTAATAATAAAATATTTCACTGATATCCAAATAAATAATAAAATATTTCACAAATACCCAAATTAAACAACCTAAAATTATTTACGACATGTACCTCTTCTTAAATTTAAAGGATTTTGATTGGTTTACATATTCTGACATAGCAATTACGTGAAAATTTCATGGGCACTTTTAGGCTAAAATTTCCTCGAATGTTAATAGTCTCGTCCAAAGTCTATATGTCATTTGGAGTCCTAGTGGCAATTGCCACTAGCTTGCCAGATTTCTCTCTCCTAGCTTCACATTTCTTTGAATTAAAGAGCAGTGTGTGTCTTTGTTAATTTTAGGTATGTTCTATGCTTAGAGCAATTTATTTCAATTTTCACAGTTAGCTCAATATCTTTTCCAGATTAGCAATCACATCAGTATTAAAGTAAACTGCAGATAGAACATAATCATAAATCGCAGAAGACAAGCCAAGACAAGAGGACACAAGATGTGGTGCTAGCCAGGGACAAACCCCAATGTGGGGAAACCCTTGATCAATTCTTCTTATATGTTCTTCAATAGTTCAACAGAGAGGAGAGAGAGAGATAGTATGTTTACAATAGAAGTCAACATTTTGACTTATCTAGATAAGAGCAAAGATCATCTCTAAGAAGATGATACATGAGATCAGTTGAAGACATGCTGCTTCAACTGATTCTCCAAGGTGACTCCTTCACCTATCGTTGTGTTGCATTTCGTCATCATGCTGCACCTCACCGTGCTGCACCATGCTGCACCCATCATCACTATGCTGCATCTCATCACGCTTCATTAATCATGATTGTACCCATCACTGTACTACATTATGTGCCATTGCTACACCATGTTGTTGTACTGACCTATGCTCTGGCTGCACCTTGCTTGCTTGATGTTCCTAGCATGCTTGTTGTTCTTAGCATGCTAGCTGTCCCTTGCATGCTAGCTGTAACATTGCATGCTTGGTGTATTAGCTGCAAGTACCATACAACTGTCCCAATGTTAGTTAGCTGTCCCTTGCATGCTGCTCTCCTTCGGAGGCAGATGCTCCGACAGTTCTCGGTAGTTCCGACAGTTCCGGTTGTTCCCGGTAGTTCCAATAGTTTCGGCAGTTCCCGGTAGTTCTGACAGTTCCCGGCATTTCTGGCAGTTCTCGACAGTTCCCTGCAGTTCCCGACAGTTTTGGTAGTTCCGCCAGTTCTGACAGTTCTCGGCAGTTCTGACAGTTCCGGATGTTCCGACAGTTCCTAGCAGTTCCGGCAGCTCCCCGCAGTTCTGTTAGTTCCCAGTAGTTTCGTTAGTTCCCGGCAATTCTGGTTTCTGCCCTCTAGATTAGGGCAACGTTATCCCTTAGGATCTCTCCTCCTACTAAAACCCAAAGACAAGTAGAGAGGAAGAGATCCCAAGTGTGTTGAAATGACTTGAAGGCCACCTGTATTTATACTAAAACGTTGAGCACAAGTGGGGTTTATTTGGTTGCTGGTCGACCTTGACAAATTGTCCCATAACACGAATAAATTCATATCTCCATGAATACTTATCAGAATCGGATGATCTTTAGATCAATCTACACCTCTCGTTGGGAGGGATCCAAGAAAAATATCAGCTTCCATTAATAAGATGACCCACATGGAGTTTGGCCCTAGTTGCCAATTTTAACACTCCCTCTCAACTAGGGAGAACTCCATTCGTTGATCCATATGTCCGACTGTACTATCTCTGCCATCAGTGCCCTGCACTGCTCTGCTCTGCTGAGCTCTGCTTTGCTTTACTTTGCTCTGCTTTGTTGAACCATGAAGAAGAAGAATTGATTGAGAATGTCTCATACCATTCTCTACTGAGCCGAAATCAGTTTCATCTGAAGAGAGTGTGTCACATCACTCTTACTAGCCCGAAGTTAGTTTTATTGATCCCAGATCAATATCACAAGAGAGTGTCTCAAACCACTCATATTGATCCCAGATCAATGGAGGTCATCCTAAGATAGGGAGTACGGTAGATACATCGATGCGTCCATCGATAGTACTACTATGGTCCCCAACCCCATTTCCTCGCTCATTGATCAGATGAGAGGTACTTCCCATGAGTCCCAGACTGCATGGGTAGGATGTGTCGACAGGAGAACTAATCATCCTCTCCACAGGAGAACGAATCATCCTGCCCCACAGTCGCCACAAGAGAACTAATCATCCTGTTCCATAGTTTCCACGGGAGAACTAATCATCCCGACCCATAGGAGAACTAATCATCCTGTTCCACAGTTGCCACGAGAGAACTAATCATCCTGGCCCACAGGAGAACTAATCATCCTGTTCCAAAGTTGCCACGGGAGAACTAATCATCCCGACGCACAGGAGAACTAATCATCCTGTTCCACAGTCGCCACGGGGTATCACAGGGGAAGGTTGAACTTGTCATCTTGTACATAGCGCACCACTAGGGGAGGGTGAGTCGCCCTGTGGTCGTATGTTGCCCTAGTAAGTACCCCAAGCCCCCTAGAGCTCCCAGAGCTCAATGCATGCAACATGCAGGACCCTTATAAGAAGTTCTCTCATCGACTCCAAGTCGTTTGGGAAACTCACAAATTTGACCTTTCCCCGGGGCTTTGACAAAATGTCTGCGACCTGTACATCAGTCTCAATGCGATGGAGCCTCCTCGCTCATCGGCTTACCATATCCCAGATGAGCCAGTATCTGATGTCTATCTGTTGGAGAAATCATCGAATACGGGATTCCTTAATAATCGAATCCCCCCTCTGGTTGTCACAGAGAATCACAGTGGTATTCATCATGTGTACAAACAGCTCACTTAAGAGCTTCCACAACTAGGCAGCGTCATACGAGATCATACTCGCAGCGATGTATTCGGTCTTGGCGGTGCTTATAGCAACTGACTTCTGCTTTTTGCTCATCCATGATATCAAAGCAGAACCCAAAGAGACCCAGCACTGAGAAGTGCTCTAGTGATCCTCGACATTGCCTGCCCAGTCAATGTTCGAATAATCATGCAGCTTCATATTTCCGGCAGTGTATCTTAATCCATGAGAGATTGTGCCCCGAAGATATATCAGAAGATTCTTAGCACCAATTTAGTGAGGCCCAACCAAATATGAGCTCACCATGCTAACTGCAAAACATATGTCTGGACGGAAGTTCACCAAGAACATCAATGCAAATGAGTTTATGGAACTCAGAGGCATTTCCCAAATCTGGTCCGGAATCATCACCATATAACTTCTAAAAGTTAAGATCCTTGAGGTAGTCACGGGCTTGAAGTTTACCATTCCACATTCGGAATCCAACTCCCTCTTACTTCTGCAAGTGAGAGGGTCTGCACCTGTTTGAAATAGATCGTCCTCAGAAGGTGCTGATATGAGAGGTCTATCATCCACAACCTTCAAACAATGGTTTGGATCAGCTTCACTCTTAGTGAATCTCAACTTCATTTGACAGCTATCAATCCTCTTTCATACTACACCCGGGAAATTTTTCTTCAAGCCATAAAGGGCTTTTTTCCACTTGCATACGTGAGATTCTTGATCATGAATCTCAAACTCCTCGGGTTGTTCCAAACCTGTGGACCTGCTGCATGAGGGGAATGGTCCCCTTATAAGATTTTCCTTCGGTACATCTCAGACATGTACCTTCATGCTCTTCTTGAACTCAGGCATCCCTATCACCATTTGACTCCCATCGGGTAGAGCCCCATAGGTAAACCTCCAGTGTTATAGATGCGATATGTCAATTGACGTGATCCCTAGTGGACCATCCTGCAACTTGATACAAATTGCCAGCCCTGAACCCATGAGAAAAAGCATCCTTGAAAATTCTATGTTTTAACACGTACCTTTCCATCGATGAATGCCACCCTGAAACCTTGGACTTCCATTTCCGAGATGGACACCAGGTTCTTCTTGCAATTAGGTACATAAAAGAGATTCTTGTAAATGAATAGGGTTACCCTCATTCAATTGAGGGGTAACATTCCCTACACCCTTTCTGGGATAGGTGGCATTGACTCCAAGTATAATCACACGGTTGTTTCCGTCTCTACCAAATTCGAGAGAGCACCCTTCTATCCGATGAGGTGTCTTGAAGCACTACGATCAATAAGCCAGATTCCCAAAGAATCTGAAGGAGAGTGCCAATACATAATAATGCTTCTTTATCTTATTAGAAACAACATTTGATTTTTCATACCTGGGGTTCCTTGCTTTCTCTTAAGAGTCGGTCGTTTCCTTGATGACTTGCATTACTTGTCATTCCTCTGTTCATTGAAGATATTCTTGGAATGATTGTTATCATCATCAAGTGATGTGTCCCTACCTCAGACACTCCTTCGCATAATGGCCGAACTTATTACAACCAAGGCATCTGCCTTTCCTTCCACCCTTAGATCCGGACTTCCCATTGAAGTGATCTTTAGGTAGGCCATTAGAAACTTCTGCTGTGTCATTCTGATAATATTCTTTGCTTCGACTTCACCCTTTGTGAATTTGAAGAGGGATGAGGAATCCATTGATCCTTTTGTCCATTCCCAACTGTCTTCGGTGATTGCTCTTTCACTCTTGCTTGGGCATTGTCTTCACCTCAGCTCTGATACCATGTTAATTTTAGGTACGTTCTATGCTTAGAGCAATTTATTTCAATTTTCACAGTTAGCTCAATATCTTTTCCAGATTAGCAATCACATCAGCATTAAAGTAAATTGCAGTAGAACATAAACATAATCCGAGAAGACAAGCCAGACAGAGGACACAAGATGTGGCGCTAGCCAGGGACAAAACCCCAATGTGGGGAAACCTTGATCAATTTCTTCTTATATGTTCTTCAATAGTTCAGTAGAGAGAGAGAGAGATAGTACGTTTACAACAGAAGTCAACACTTTGACTTATCTAGATAAGAGCAAAGATCATCTCTAAGAAGATGATACACGAGATCAGTTGAAGACATGTTGCTTCAATTGATTTTCCAAGGTGACTCCTTCACCTATCGTTGTGCTTCATTTCATCATCATGCTGCATCTCACTGTGTTGCACCATGCTGTACCCGTCATCACTATGCTGCATCTCATCACGCTTCATTAATCATGATTGTATCCATCACTGTAGTGCATTATGTGCCATTGTTATACCATGTTGCCGTACTGACCTATGCTTTGGCTGCACCTTGCTTGCTTGATGTCCCTAGCATGCTTGTTGTCCTTAGCATGCTTGGTGTATTAGCTGCTAAGTACCATACAACTATCCCAATGTTAGTTAGTTGTGCATTGCATGCTGCTCTCCTTCGGAGACAGATGCTCTGACAGTTCTCGGCAGTTCCGGCTGTTCCTGACAGTTCCGGCAGTTCCCGGCAGTTCCCGACAGTTTTGGCAGTTTTGGAAGTTCCAGTAGTTCTGGCAGTTCTCGATAGTTCCGGCAGTTCCGAGGGTTCGACTGTTCCTTTTGTTCCGGCTGTTTCTGGCAGTTCTGTCAGTTCCCGACAGTTTTGTCAATTCCCTGCAGTTTCCGACAGTTCTGACAGTTCCAGCTGTTTCGGTAGTTCCCAATAGTTCTGACTTCTGCCCTTTAGATTAGGGCAGCGTTATCCCTTAGGATCTCTCCTCCTACTAAAACCCAAAGACAAGTAGAGAGGAAGAAATCCCAAGTGTGTTGAAATGACTTGAATGCCACCTCTATTTATACTAAAATGTTGAGCACAAGTGGGGTTTATTTGGTTGCTGGCCGACCTTGACGAATTGTCCCATAACACAAATAAATTCATATCTCCATGAATGCTTATCGGAATCGGATGGTCTTTAGATCAATCCTACACCTCTCGATGAGAGGGATCCAAGAAAAATATCAGCTTCCATAAATAAGATGACCCACATGGAGTTTGGCTGTAGTTGCCAATTTTAACAGTCTTTGATCACACATTTGACTTATGCTCAACAGACTATGGTTCATGTTTTCTATGAGTAGCACGTTGTTTGCTATAACATGCTTGCCTCCAAGCTTGACTGTGCCTGTTCCTATAATGTTTGCAGAGCCTTCATTCCCAAAATATACTATTCCATCATTTCCTTCTTTTAAAGATATGAATTTGTTTCCATCTCCAGTCATATGTGTTGAGCTGCCATTATCAACATGTTGAAGGAAATGTAACTAGGTTCGGTCTTCATAAATGTAATTTTGATATTTGTACTTATTTAAGAAAAGAAATATATTTTTTATATGTCAAAGAGTTTCTTGCTCATTGAAATACGTCTAGCACATGTTAAGTGCTATAGGTGAGTCAAGGAGTCAAAAGAAAATGTTGAAGACCCTTAGAGGGCATATTACACTATGTATAATATTGTATAAGGTCAAAGGAATACCTCCAAGACAAGTGCAAGTCCTCTTCATGCAACAACGTCCTCCAAAAGGAAGCTAAATGATGAAATGATGAAGAAATAGACAAGTGGATCTACAGTCACGATGTCGGCCTCAAGTCAGCATAAAGGAGGGACAATCCTCTATAAATAGAGGTTATCCATTCTCTCACAACGTCAACCAAGCAACTCTGAAATTAGCAAAGTATGTAAGCCAAGAAGAAGTGTCAAAAGGACAAGTTTAAGGGTCTTCTAGTGTAGCGAAGGAAGGAGGAGGAAAACCGAAGTGAAGATCACTGTTTCTAGGGCTAGAAATAGTCACAAGTGCGAAGAAAAGGAGGTCAAGTCTGCGGGTATGACAGTAGGGACAAACAGTCCATGAACTAGTGTTGTTTGGGGTAGAAACTAGGCCTACAAGGCCTCCCAAGTCAAGCGAAGAAGCTTATCTCTCTAGCGAAGGAAAAGGACCCTAATTCTCAAGGGTACGTACCACACGTGAGAAAACTAGGGATGTCATATAGTCATACACCTATACTTCAAGAAGAGTCTCGAGAAGGGTGTCTCCTTAAGTGAAGAACATCTTGAAGAAAGGAAGAAGAATATCTCATCAAGAAGCTAACATAGTTGAGGTCTATCTCTAGACAAAGTAGTGAAGAAAAGGACAAAGTGCTAGGGAGCAAAGTGCTAGAAGGAGGAAATCCATGTGCCGGGGAACATAGTGCAGAAAAGAGGAAGGACTTGACTTGTGCTTGGAGGACATCCTAGTCAAGGGTCTAGGGTTTGGAAGTGATCAATAAGAAAATTCAATAAGAGAAACTTACCGAAGGGTTTTCCTCTCTAAGAGAGAGAGGTTTTGGCCCTGGCAGAGAGCCAATATCTGTGTTCTTGTCTTTATGTTTTTGGTAGTAGTTTGATGAAACACACACACTAATAATAAGAAGAGGATCAAGCTAAGATAATTGTAAAAGTGGTTCACAAATTGTTATCAAGTCAAGAAGAATCACACTACACCTAATAGCCCTAGATTCTTCAACAAGTAAAGAGGAAATGCTGACTAGTCCTAGAAGCAAGCAATGAAGAAGTGCTCTCACAAGGAGCAGAAAGTGGTTGACCAATCTATCCAAGAAGAAGCAAATGAAGAAAGAGATCAAGCATGTGAAGAACACCATGATCACCAAGAATCACTATCTCACAAGATACTTTGAAGACATCTCTCGAAAGAAGACATGACAACTCTGACAAAGGAAGAAAAAGATCAAAGGACCCTTGACACCTATGAAGGCCTTGGAGATATGAAAGGTGCGTACAACTGATTCTACTCTACGAAGATGTCATGATGAAGAAGCCATCCAAAAAAGGCACCATTTAATGTTGAAGCAATATTAGGATGAAGTCATGAAGGATACTTAGATCAAAGCATGGGAACAAGCAAGTACAAAGAAGCATCCATGTGAAGAGTAGTTCGAAGCATAGACAGGGTGACAAGGAAGAATTAGATGACAAGAGAACCTGATATGTGACAAGAAGGCCACTTTCCACAAAGAAAGAAATGACTTGACAAAGAAGGAAGGAAAGTGATTGATGGATGGTGCCCTACCAAGAAGTTCAAACAAATACTTCATGACATCAAAGGAAGGAAGGAGATCAAGCAACTGGAGGACCCACAAAGAAGAAGTTGCTAATGAATGGACAAGTCCCTAGCTAAGAGGGAGTTATAACAAGTTCCCAATTACAAAGGAACTTGGACAAGTACCTTGTAAGAGGATACTTGGGTATGTCTTCCTCAATTGAGAGGAAGTGATAGACACAACATTCTTGTCTTCAATTGGGAAGAAAGAATGGGAGGATTGGGTAATCGTTTGGCATCTGATACTCTGAGGATGTGTAGGGCATCCAACACAAGAGTAGGCAAGAGGACCGATATTCTTTGAGGGCTAGGAACCCAAGATAAGAATAGTCCTAGAATGTCATACTCACTGAACACCCGGGTGGGTATGTACCTTGAGAGACAATGACCAAGCTGTCTATAATTCATTGGCTTTGCCAACATTGTGCTCTGATCTATTGAGAGATAGAGCTGTCAGTCAAGGCCTTGCTGTGGAAACAATGTTGGTTATTATGATGCTATAACAGATGGATTGCAAATCCGGTTTCTCTTATGCGAATTCTTCAAGATTGAAACATAGCCAAACACCTTGTAATGTTGTATGAATACCTACCTAGTTAAGAGGAAGTGTTGAAGGAAATGTAACCAGGTTCAGTCTTCATAAATGTAATTTTGATATTTGTATTTATTCAAGAAAAAGAAATATTATTTTTATATGTCAAAGAGTTTCTTGCTCATTGAAATAGGTTTAGCACATATTAAGTGCTATAGGTGAGTCAAGGAGTCGAAAGAAAATGTTGAAGACCCTTAGAGGGCATATTACACTATGTATAATATGGTATAAGGTCAAAGGAATACCTCCAAGACAAGTGCAAGTCCTCTCCATGCAGCAATGTCCTCCAAAAGGAAGCTAAACGATGAAAATGATGAAGAAATAGACAAGTCAACCTATAGTCATGATCTCGGCCTCAAGTCGGCCTAAAGGAGGGACAATCCTCTATATATAGAGGTTGTCCACTCCCTCACAACGTCAACCAAGCAAATCTGAAATCAATGAATTATCTAAGCCGAGGAGAAGTGTCAAAAGGACAAGTTTAAGGGTCTCCTAATGCAGTGAAGGAAGGAGGAGGAAAACCGAAGTGAAGAGGACTGTTTCTAGGGCCAGAAACAGTCACACATGCGAAGAAAAGGAGGTCAAGTTTGTAGGGATGACA
Source organism: Pinus taeda (assembly GCA_000404065.3). Lineage (NCBI taxonomy): Eukaryota > Viridiplantae > Streptophyta > Pinopsida > Pinales > Pinaceae > Pinus > Pinus taeda. Next base: position 10,068 of record APFE030159047.1, read on the forward strand.
GTAGGGACAAACCGTCCATGAACTCGTGTTGTTTGGGCTTGAAACTAGGCCTACAAGGCCTCCCAAGTCAAGCGAAGAAGCCTATCTCTCAAGCGAAGGAAAAGGACCGTAATTCTCTAGGGTATGTACCACACATGAGAAAACTAGGGCAACCATACAATCATACACATATACTTCAAGAAGAGTCTCGAGAAGGGTGTCTCCTTAAGTGAAGAACATCTTGAAGAAAGGAAGAAGAATATCTCATCAAGAAGCTAACATAACTGAGGTCTATCTCTAGACAAAGTAGTGAAGAAAAGGACAAAGTGCTGGGGAGCAAAGTGCCGAAAGGAGGAAATCCATGTGTTGGGGAACACAGTGTAGAAAAGAGGAACGACTTGACTTGTGTTTGGAGGACATCCTTGTTTAGGGTCTAGGGCTTGGAAGTGATCAATAGGAAGCTTCAATAAGAGAAACTTACCGAAGGGTTTTCCTCTCTAAGAGAGAAAGGATTTGGCCCTGGCAGAGAGCCAACATTTGTGTTCTCGTCTTTATGTTTTTGGTAGCAGTTTGATGAAACACACACACTAATAATAAGAAGAAGATCAAGCTAAGATAATTGTAAAAGTGCTTCACAAATTGTTATCAAGTCAAGAAGAATCACACTACACCTAATAGCCATATATTCTTCAACACAACATACCACACATTGTTCTTAGTTTGAGCTTTTAGGGCAAGTGCACAACTCTCAATTTTCTTCTTCCAAACCTTTGGAGGAGCATTTTGATTTTGCTGTGATTCCCTTGGAGAAGTAGTTAACCTCCAATATTTAGCCAAATGTCCAAAATTGTTGCATTTATGGCATTCCACTTCATTGCTTAAGTATCCAAACCTGTTATAATTTTGCCTATAGTCCTCTCGAAAATTTCTAGGATAATCATTCTTAAAGTTGCTTTTGCTGCTATCATAGGCCTAGCAATTTACAACGTTATGTCCAAAATTTTTGCAAGAATAATAGACACCAAGAAATATAGTTTGATACTTGAGAGGGGGAGATTTTTGTGGTACTGTTCTACAAGAGCCTTCTTTCAATATGTGCTACTGATTTTGTGTCTTGAACCTTTTATTCTGCTGGGAAGCCTTGTTCCTTCTTGATAGGCCCTTTACTCATTTTCTGCATAGGTTTTCCATTAATCTCCCTATTCTGTCGTTGATGAATGTGAGGCTTTTACAAATGTTTGCCTATAGCCCAAACCTATTGTCATTGTATGGTCTTTGACTGTTGATGAGCTCATCCAATGCTTTGGAGATATTTTCAAAGTTCCGTTGGACATTTCTTCTTTGTGCTTCCTTTCTTAGAGAGACTATCTGCGCTTCTAAATCTTCCCTTGCTGTTGATGAGCTCATCCAATGCTTTGGAGATATTTGCAAGGTTCTGTTGGACATTTCTTCTTTGTGCTTCCTTTCGTAGAGAGACTATCTCCGCTTCTAAATCTTCCCTTGACGTTTTGCTTTCTTCAAGTTCTCTTCTGAGAGAGTCTTCAATTTTCTGACCTCTTCCAACTACACTTTAAGGCTGATGATGATCTCTTTTGATTCTTCATTCTTTTGAGGCTTTTGGCATGTTCTTTTACTTCTTTTAGTTTGGCTTCCCGTGTTTTGACGTTTCCCCTTTCAACCTTGAGATCCTTTATAACTTTGATCGTTTCTTTTTGAAATTCGACCTCGCCCATCTCTTCTTCATCTTCAAGAGGTTCCTTCCTATTGTCCCTAGCCACGAATAACACTTGCTATGTCATTCTCTTCGTCGTTGTCGCTTTCTTCTTTAGATGAGTTGTCTTCTTTAGAGTAAAAGATTTTCTTAAATCCTTTCTTTTTACCTTGCTTTTTAAACATACACAAAAATAACGGACAACAGATAAGATAAGCGTGAATTACATTTACTATACAAATGATATACATTTATAATACATTCTAATGCCCCTTAGTTTCCATATTCCAAGTGGTTTCTTGGACTCTGGTGACTATTCACATTCCGCACCAACTCTTAGCGGATTAGGTGTTCAACATTCCCCGATTTAATTCGAAGGGGTATATACGAGTCCAAGAAGAGAGCTATAATACAAAAGAGACAACCAATGACTGAATGTGCTTTCTGAAATATGGCATAAGGTGGGAGAACTCGAGGTCTCAATCGACGTTGGTTTAAGGATGACACCAACACTGGAATGCTTAGTGCAGTTCCTGGAACTCTTCCAAATATGGCAAGAAGTTGAAGTCTTCTGCTAGAGGAAGTGTCCCTAATGCTTTGAAGAGGGAGACCTTCACCTTGGAAAAAGGGAGGTCTTCAACCTGGAAAAGGGGAGGTCTTTGGTGGTCTGGGTGCAGGCGATATAGACAACCTTTCAAAGCTGGCTACAATTTCTTCTAATTCTGGTTGAATTCCTCTTTCTGCTTCAATAGGTGTATCAATCATCTATTGTTAGATTGATAGCTTCATGAGTTTTTCCTCTGATCACTCCAAACCTCGTTATCGGCGCAATCAAGCAATAAGCCTGTTTTCCCCTTTCTCGGCCTATAATTCCATAGGAATTATAGAAATATACTAGCGTTGCTTTTAAACGAGGAAATTGCGTTTTAAATGCAAAACACACAGACAACGGGCTTTTTGTTCCAAAGGAATGTAACAACATTATCGATGCTTTAGACCCACTATAGTGTTAATTCTCAGGAATTGCACTATCGGCGCAAGATTCCTAAGAAATGCGTTCCACTCAATTAACACTATCGGTGGTTAATATTGGTCCTTCCAACGTTCTTTTCTCCGATGCGATAACACATAGTGTTATCAAAGATCGCAATCACGACTCCAATGCTCCCAATGCAAGGCTCCTTCCGCTTCGATCTGGCGATGCGATAACAATCGAGGACCCGATAACCTTTCCACTCTTCTCTATAATGTTTCAGGTCCAGCTGTCGGAGTTTCGGACTTCGGCGGTTCCAAAGGTCCTTCCCACCCTACAGTGGTGCTGCGATGTGACAAAGGTTTCAGACTCGATGAGGGTATAACTCCTGTACAATAAAATTCAAGTTCGGAACTTTGCTTCGGCTAAGTATTTTCACGATTTCTCTATGTAAAACAGAGTTTTACCCGCAGAACTTTGTAAAGCAATTAAAGAAGCCAGGGCTCGCCGATATGAATGGAAAACACCCCAACAGGGCTAAACTTAAGTGTTAATTGGAAAGCAAAGGTTGAATCACCATTAATAAAATGCACAAATAACAGAACCGGAACTGATACACGCAAAAAATACCAGTTTAACAAAGAACCATCAATTCAGATGCACAGAGAGAGATTTTTTTGAAAATCACAATGCATCCGGGATCTACCTCCTATAGAGAGTCCTGTTATTTCCTTTTAAAACATAATAGATAAAGCTTACTTAGTCTTTATCTCTTACAAAAGCATGCCAATTACAGTGAAGCGATTAAAGCAATTATCCATAAGGTTTATTATTGCTTATCCATAAGTGATTATTACAACATGATTTTATTCTCAATTCTATCCTTATCTTAAACTAGAAAAGCATGGAAATTGATGGCTAAAGGACCCCACTCCTTTGCCTGTAGATTTTTTTGGATTTTTGGAATAAGTTTGAAATTTTTTCCCTCCAAGTCACATGCTCCTACATCAAACTCCTGAGGACAAAATCCCAAGGCCTATCTGGAATTGGTAATGGGATATACAAACCTGTGTTTTGGCTCCTTCCCTTTTCATATTGATAGACTTTTCAAGTTTTCACATACTTCTGCACTTCATATTTCATTTTCGGCCAGAAATAAAATCTATTTAACTGTTCATAAGTCTTCTCTACACCAAAATGTCCTGCAAGTCCTCCACTATGTTTCTCTTTGATTAAGTTCTCCCTCATAGAACAGTTTGGTATGCACAACTGATTTTTCTTAAACAACAGTCCATCTTATAAGAAGTAATCCAACCATTTACTCCTATCCATCAAAACAAGATTTTTACAAGCTTCAAATGCCTCTTTAAAATCTGGATCTGTTTCATACAATTCTTTAAGAAAATCAAAACCCAACACTTGGATTTGACTCTCTTGAAATAATACATTCCTCCTACTTAAGGCATCTACAACTTTGTTTGGTTGGCCATTTATATGCTTCAAAACAAAATGGAAACCTTGAAGATACTCTACCCATTTGGCATGTTTCTGGCTAAGCTTTGGTTGCTGCATAATATACCGTAGTGCATGGTTATCTGAATAAAGTATGAACTCCTTTGATATTAGATAATGCCTAAATTTCTTCAATGACTACACAACTGCATAGAACTCCTTGTCATAAGAAGAATACTTTTTCTTTGAAACATTCAACTTTTCACTAAAATAAGCTATAGGTCTATCTTCCTGACTTAATACACCTCTAATAGCTTCTCTGCTGGCATCACACTTTACTTGGAAAGGTTTACTAAAATTAGGTAGAACCAAAATAGGCTTTTCAGTGATTTTCTTTTTTAACAGTTGGAAATTCTTTTTTGTTTCAGCAGTCCATTTAAATGGTTGTTTATCCTTCTTTATGGTCTCAATAATAGGTGCATTAATCTTACTAAAATTCTTGATGAATTTTCTATAAAAGCTAGCAAGACCATGAAAACTTCTTAGCTCAAAAACACTTTTAGGTGAAGGCCACTCCATGATTGCCTCGATCTTCTCTGGATCCATCTTCAGCCCTTCAGCAGAAATAACAAAACCCAAGTACACCAGCTCTTCTTTCATGAATGAACACTTATTCAAATTCAACAATAATTTCTCCTGCTGTAGCCTTTGTAAGACATAATTCAGATGCCTCATGTGCTCTTCCTTAGACCTGCTGTAAACTAATATATCGTCTAGATATACTATTACAAATTTACCAATAAAATCTTTAAAAACTTCATTCATGTGTCTCATAAACGTACTTGGTGCATTTGACAACCCAAAAGGCATTACTCTCCACTCATACAATCCCTTATTTGTCTTAAAAAGCGGTTTTCCACTCCTCCCCTGCTCTTATCCTTATATGATGATACCCACTTTTAAGATCTAGTTTTGAAAAACACTTTGCTCCACTCAAGCAATCCATTATATCTTCAATTCTAGGTAAAGGAAATCTGTACCTGATTGTGATTTTATTGATGGCTCTTGAATCTGTACACATTCTCCAACCTCCATCTTTCGTTGGACTCAACATTGTTGGCACTGCACAAGGACTCAAGCTTTCTCTGATCAGTCCTTTGCCAAGCAATTCTTGCACCTGCTTTCTAACCTTTTCATTTTCTATAGGAGTCATTCTGTAAGCTGCTTTGTTAGGTAGACTTGCTCCAGGAATCAAATCTATATGATGGCTAGTTCTTTTAATGGGTGGCAACTCGTTTGGCAAATCATCAACAATAATATCAAAATAGTTCTCCAACATTTCTTGAATTTCAATGGGTAAATCAGAAACTTTAGTAGAAGTCCTATTACCTTGGGCTTACAAATTACAACAAAATTTACCTCATTCTCTTGAATCTGCTTCAAGTATTCCTTTCCTCCTAGTAACAGAGTTTTTGGATCAGTCTTCTTTCCTGGTACATCTTGTTCTTGTAGAGGCAGCAATGTATGATTGACACCATCCTTTCCAAACTTGTAGGTGTTTCTTTTTCCATCATGCATGTCTCCTCTGTCATATTGCCAAGGTCTTCCAAGCAATATGTGACACACATCCATTGACATCACATCACATACAGTTTTATCTTTATACTTGCCACCTGAAATTCCACTTCACACTATTCATTCACTAACAGTTGATGTCCCTTTTGTAACCAGGGCACCTTGTAAGGTGTTGGATGTTTCATTGTCTTCAACTTCAATGTCTCCACCACTTCTGTAGAGACCAAATTATCAGTGCTACCACTATCAATGATCATCTGACAACATTTCCCTTGAACTTTACACACTGTTTTGAATAAAGTCTTTCTTTGTGATGGTTCAACTATCTCCTTTGCTGGCTTGAGCAAAACTTTATTAACTACCAAAGATTCTCCTCTCTCTGGTATATTTTCTTCTTCTGTCACTGCTGTTGTTGCTTCCCCCTCAGCTTGAGCAAGAATAGCATTCCTCTGATTTGTTTCTGCTTTCTCTGGGCACTCAAAGGCTCTGTGTCCCAATTTGTTACATCTATAACATCTTACTTCTCTTCCTCTTCCTCTAGAAAAACTCCCTCTGCCTCTTGCATCACCTGTTGTGGATGCATGCTGGGTTGAGTTGCTGCTAGCTCCATCTTCAGGTGCTGTAGATCTTCCTCTACCACCTTGACTTCCCCTTCCTCAGAAAGTACCTTTCCCTCTGGCAGACTGCTTCCTCACGAGCTTTTCTTCAGCTTTCAGTGCCACCTGATAAGCTTCTTCTACTGTTTTAGGAGACAGTATACTTATCTCATCTTGAATGTCCATCATAAGACCATTCACATATCTGACCACCTTCTCATCTGTATCCCGAGTTTCTCCAGCTCTTATGCTTACCTTATAAAATTCCTCTGTGTATTCTTTCACTGTCATAGATCTCTGCCTAAGATTTTGCATCTGTTTGAACAAAGTTTGCTGATAATTACTTGGTAGAAACTTACCTCTTAGCTTTGCTATCATCCTGCTCCAATTCTTGATAGGTTGCTTGCCAAGTCTCTTTCTTTCTGCCTGCACACCATCCCACCAAAGCGTTGCATGGCCTTTTAGCTTGGTGACAACAAACTTTACTTTCTTCTCATCTTTTGTTTCTTCATAGTCGAAGAATTTCTCCATGCCATTAATCCAGTCTATTAATTCTTCTGGATTCAGTCCTGCTTCATATATTGAAACTTCGGTCTTTGGCCTGGCTGTGGATCTCAACACTGACTAGAAGAATCTCATCTCAGGGATAACTGCTACAGCTTCCTCCTCTGCAGCTTCAACCTTAGGCTCACTAACATCTCCATCATCTATATTTCTTCCTGTTGTTAATGCATCCAATCTAGCTTGCATCTGTTGCACAGCTTCCATCACTTCAACATTTGCAACAGGCCGTCCTCTTCCACCACGTCCTCTTCCTCTTCCAACTCTGAAAGCCATAGTAACTTTCCTTCTCCTGTTTCTGAGATTCAATTCAATGTCAGCTGGTTGCTCTGATACCACTAATGGTGGTCTGGGTGTAGGCGATATAGACAACCTTTCAAAGCTGGCTACAATTTCTTCTAATTCGGGCTGAATTCCTCTTTCTGCTTCAATAGGTGTATCAGTCATCTATTGTTAGATTGACAGCTTCATGAGTTTTTCCTCTGATCACTCCAACTCTCGTTATCGGCACAATCAAGCAATAGGCTTGTTTTGCCCTTTCTCGGCCTATAATTCCATAGGAATTATAGAAATATACTAGTGTTGCTTTTAAACGAGGAAACTGCAGTTTAAATGCAAAACACACAGACAACGGGCTTTTTGTTCCAAAGGAACGTACCAACACTATCGGCGCTTTAGACCCACTATAGTGTTAATTCTCAGGAATTACACTATTGGCGCAAGATTCCTAAGAAATGCGTTACACTCAATTAACACTATCGGTGGTTAATATCGGTCCTTCCAATGTTCCTTTCTCTGATGCGATAACACATAGTGTTATCTGAGATCGCAATCGCGACTCCAATGCTCCCAATGCAAGGCTCCTTCCGCTCCGATCTGGCAATGCGATAACAATCGCGGACCCGATAACCTTTCCACTCTTCTCTATAATGTTTCGGGTCCGGCTGTCGAAGTTTCAGACTTCGGCAGTTCCAAAGGTCCTTCCCGCCCTACAGTGGTGCTGCGATGCGACAAAGTTTTCAGACCCGATGAGGGTATAACTCCTGTACAATAAAATTCAAGTCCGAAACTCTGCTCTGGCTAAGTATTTTCACGATTTCTCTGTGTAAAACAGAGTTTTACCCGCAGAACTCTGTAAAGTAATTAAAGAACCCCGGGCTCGCTGATATGAATGGAAAACACCCCAACAGGCCTAAACTTAAGTGTTAATTGGAAAACAAAGGTTGAATCACCACTAATAAAACACAGAAATAACAAAATCGGAACTGATACACGCATAAAAATACTAGTTTAACAGAGAACCATCGATTCAGATGCACAAAGAGATTTTTTTGAAAATCACAATGCATCTGGGATCGACCTCCTACAGAGAGTCTCGTTATTTCCTTTTAAAACATAATAGATAAAGATTACTCAGTCTTTATCTCTTACAAAAGCATGCCAATTAGAGTGAAGCGATTAAAGAAATTATCCATAAGGTTTATTATCGCTTATCCATAAGCGATTATTACAACATGATTTTATTCTTAATTCTATCCTTATCTTAAACTAGAAAAGAATGGAAATTGCTGGCTAAAGGGTCGTACTCCTTTGCCTTTAGATTTTTTTGAATTTTTGGAATAAGTTTGAAAATTTTTCCCTCCAAGTCACGTGCTCTTGCATTAGTCTTCAACCTGCAGTGGTTTAAGGAAGGCCACCACCAAAGGAACACTTAGTGTGATTCCTGAAACTTTTCCAAACCTGGCAAGAAGCTGAAATCTTTTGCTACAGGAAGTGCTCAATGCTTTGAAGAGGGAGACCTTCAACCTGGAAAAAGGGAGGTCTACAACCTGTGGTGGTTTAAGGAAGGCCACCAACCAAAGGAACACTTAGTGTGATTCCTGAAACTTTTCCAAATCTGGCAAGAAGCTGAAGTCTTTTGCTACAGGAAGTGCTCCTTAATGCTTTGAAGAGGGAGATCTTCAACTTGGAAAAAGGGAGGTCTACAACCTGTGGTGGTTTAAGGAAGGCCACCAACCAAAGGCATGCTTAGGGGCTTCTGTGTCTCTAGCTATGACTCTGAATCTGGGTATGGCTGTGTCTGGTTGTAGGCTCAGGCAATAGGGTCACACTGTCTCTCAGGCTCGCTTGATGTGGCTTTGAAGCTTGTATATGACCATCAATTCCCCCCCTGTCAGATACAAGGTGAGAAGATGGAAAAAACTCAACTGTAAGACTTTTTAATGCTCTAGAAGAAATTCTGACACATGACTGAAATATCTTCTTGGTTGTTGAAGCCCATTGCCAAGAAGCGATCCATCCAAGGTGAATCTTCGTTCTTGCAGGAGGCTTGTTTCTGAGGCATCTGTTTGAATGATGAGTGTGCTAATCAAAATGCTCACATGGATGAAGATCAAAACAATGATCTCTCACATGGCCAATTTTGTCACAATATTGGCATTTCATAATCTGCTGTGAATGTGGAGGAGGAGAAAGAACAAGTGAATAACTGTCATGAAGAAATATAACACTCTGAAATTTGATGGGCTTTGAGTAGTCTGGAGTATAAAAGGACGCCTCCTTATCATATACAAGACCTATTCTGTGCTTGTTGCTGACAAGCTCTTCCCAATGTATGATGATTGGATTGGGAAGTGCACGCTGAATTTCCACACTTGCATGCAAATCTGCTCTTGAATCAACCTCAAGTTTACCATCTTGATTAGCTTCTGCATGTTGATGAGAGTCAGAAAGGGGATTGTTCTGAATAAAAACACGTTCAGAATGACGACTACGTCGTTGTAACTCCTCTTGCTGTAACTGTGACTCAAGTTGCAAAAAGTCAATCTTTTCCTGTGCATTTTGCATACATATTTGAATGTCAACAAGAGTGGTATTGCCGATTTTGACTGTGTCACTAGTTGTAGATTTTATCAGGGTTTTCAGGAACTCTAATACTTCATAAACTTTGGCCATTTTCGCATCAAATGATGAGAAAAAGATAGACAAAAGACAAGCCTTAGTGCTAAACCCAAAATCAGTGTGAAAACTCTGTTTAGTTAACACAGTAAATGGACACAAAGAAACTCCAATAAGGCACCTTCTAGCTAGGAAAAACACTATAGAACAACCTTGAAACTATTTTACTTCCAATATAGAAAAATCTCGCTATTATATAAGCCAACTCTCTAATAAATAAAGTCGCATATAAAGGACGCATGATTGAATTCTAATGCATCACACATGCCATATGACCACACTCTCCAACATATAACATTGATATACCATGCAATATATTTGGCATACAATATGGCCCTTTCAATAGACAATCAAATGGAACACGACCATATCATATCACACAACATTTGAAGTTATTTAATGCACCATACACCATTGTAGCTCAACACACAATTAATATGGGTTCACTTTCCAACATACATATGGAGAGCACCAACGATAGGCCATGCACGATCTTCAACCCAAAACAGATAAATGCACACCAGGTTTATGTTGAAATGTATATGCTATGATTCACGGTTTCAGACACTGTTCAATGCAACCCTTAATAAACAAAGATTTATACCATACATACCAAATGCACAAATTGTAGGAGCCATGGAATATAATACACAGTCTTTTCAACGACCTTTAGTTCAACGCAAGGAGCAACACATTGTTCGATGCACATCACATCAGCATTCAACACAACATGGTCTTCAACTCAGGTTCCACGCTCACCGCACTAGCATAGTTCCAACGCACATGTAAATGTATCACATATAAATGGCTCAACACAGAGAATGGATCACAAACTCAGGCTTAACAAGTTGTCTTCACAAGGCTTAATGCATACACATTCACAACCATCAAAAGCAAAGAGAATATGACCTTGACTGCAAGACCATAATTGAGACAATGGTTTCCATAACTCGTGTGTGAAACCTTGTCAACTTCACACCATGTTGTAGTAGTTGCAACACCCTCCAAAATTTTGGCCTGCGCAAAAATTTCAGAGTCTTCCTTGGTTTTTCCTTTGATGGTTGTAAACACTCGAGTTCATTCCTTGAGCTCTGTCAGAGTCTCTTTACCCTTTTGCTTGCTTAACCAACTGCTGTCTTCTTTGTCATGGTTGCGATCTTGTTCCGGTTCAAAGGTGTCTTTGTGTGTTTCGATTGTCTAAGCTATGTAAACACCTGTCACACTCTCACACAAAGTTGTAAACACTATCGCGCAAGTGTCGTCATGGTTGTCCAAAGGTCTATCCCAAGTGTCGCACTTAGCTTTCAACGCTAGACAGTCCCACAGAGGGTCATGCTTTGCTATGTTGTCCCGGCGGTCAATGTTGTCATGTTGTCGAAGTATGCTAAGCGTGCGATCACAATGTCGAGTCCGAGTTCACTTGCCTCTCACACTTAGCCTTTTTCCTAAAAACCTCTCGACAGAACAACTTCACTTCATCGGACCCCGATTGAGCTGCACTACATAGTCTCAGCCCTCAGTGTTGCTGCTCTACTTCCTGGAACTGCGCAGTGCTTGAGGTTGTCCTCCGGGTCAGTTGCACTGCGCAATCATGGAGGTGAGCAGCTTGTCTGCCTTCCCAGAACTGGAAACTGGCTCACTACCTATTTGAACTGTGCACTTTGCAAGATTAGTCATTAAGCCTCCCTCTTGCTTTCTGGAACCCCGCATAGCGCAGAGCCCTGAGCTTGCACTCCAAAAAATTGCGCAAAGATGTCCTCCTAGTGACTTCCCTCACTCGAGACTCCCGGCTCTCCAAAACTGCGCAAAACTATCCTCGGGTCCCTCTGCTGTCCTGCCTTGTCTTCCCTCTGGAAACTGCGCAGAGGTGTCCCTTAGGGTCCCACCTTGCAGCCGCCACTAGTTTTCTTCGATAGTGAAGACTGTGCCCTGGAGTTCTTTGTCCAAGCCTGAGTTGCGCTCTGCGTAGTTGCAGTGATGAGTCCTCCCTCCCTATCACCTGGAACTGCGCAATGCGCAGTTACTGGGTCCTCTCCCAGCCTGTCATCTGTCCTGGGCCTGAAACATGGAAAACAATGCATCATGCTAGACTAGGAGGTTTTGGATTTGATGTTGTCCCATCATGAGTGAATTGAAGGCACAAGTACACTGGTAGATCATGGCGAGATGATGAAAGAGATGAAGAAGGAGTGTACATGCTAGAAGACTTACTTGCAGCTGGACAGACGAACAAAGCACACCAAGCAACAAGCGAAAGGAGCACATGCATGGAACCATCTTATAAGACCAAGACCACCGAAGACCCCGCAACACCAAGCCATGCGGAGGATAAGACAAAGCACACCCGAGAGTACATCCATCACTTAGTAGCGCAACAGCTTGACATGGACACCACATCCAACGAGTACATGTCAACAGTGTCGTGTCAAGTTGTGTCATGAGTTGTCATGGCCGCATCACCACCATGGGCTATATCTGTTGTAACTGAATGTAATGTAAAGTGGAAGTCCAATGGATGCACACAAGAAGTTGAAGAGTCATGTCAGTTGAAAAGTCATAGGAAGTTCAACCGTCATGAGGGTAGTCCGAGAGTCACAAGGGTCAAGCATCACCCTTGGCTATATATACCCCTCCCATTGTCTGAGAAAGCACTTTTGACCTTGGCTCCTCCCACATAGCCTTGAGAGTAGGCAATCAGCTCTTTGAGGAGCGAAGAGTGGCTCCAACGTCCCATTACTGGGGCTAGTGATGTATGGTATACAGAAGTGTCTTGGAAATTTTGCTTAATACAGAAGCTTGTTAGAGCCAACACGTTTTCATGCATGTTTTGTAGATGTTTGTAAGACTGTTCTTTCGGCATTTGTAATTCATGTTTGTTTCACCTATACTAAGATAGTTGAACTATTTCGGTTGTTTTAGTACTTACAATGTTGGTAATGTGTTTCACTGCTTATCACCGCTGTCTCATCCCTGTGGACTATTCCGCGGGATACTAGATAGACCACGTTTGTGTACTGGTTATCATTGCTGTCACATCCTTGTGGACTACTTCGCAGGATACTCGACAGACCATCTTCGTGTTCTGCTTCCAACGACCGTCACATCCGTGTGGACTACATCCCTGGGTGGTGTACGTGTTATCCCCTTCACTTTGGTTTTAATGATTGCCGCATCTGCTGTGGACTATTCCGCTGGATGCTGGACAGACTTTTTTGGTTCGCGTGTGTCTCTTCCTGGGTGATACTGTCACCTCTCACTTAGAGCCTCACTTTACTCTCTCCCTTTGCAGTAAGAGAACCGTGACATGAGTTACATTACGCACTCACCAAGCATACTCACCTCGCTTTTTGAAGGCACCAACATAACACTCTCATGTGCTAAACAATAAGAGCTAAGGCAAATCTCTAAGTAAATGGAAACCGAGCCATCGTACCGGATGGGACTCGTACACCAAACGGTGTGAGATCTAATTTGGACTTCATACTGGGGAGATCCCCTGAATGTTGGCGGGTCCAGCACCATCAACATACCATTCAGACTTGTCATCTTCAGGTCATGCCTCCCCTCAATGCTTTTTGTGCCATTCTCTGCCAATTTTCTACGCCCCTTCCATGCATAATTTTTGAAAAAAAAAACGTTTGATTATGCACACGCCGCAAGTTTAGCTCAAAAAATAAAAACTTCCACTCATTGATTGTCCCTAACTCCAGTTGGTTATGTTAGTTTTGGTATTGAAACATTCTCGTCGATCACACTAGAAACGTTCTTTCCCATTAGTTCTTGCAGCAGAAGTGTGACTGAAAAAATAAAATTGGAGGTGCAATATCGCGATTGTATTTTGCATTCCAATTGCATTCCCTTGTCTTTCTTCCCAGAGTGATGGTCAGAGGGTCGATCTATCATCCCAAATGAAAGACAATGAGCAACGAGTTGTTGCGAGTCAAGTTTTGATGCACACAGATTCTGGTTCTATGTACACAGTCATGTGGTGAATCACGTTCTCATTAAATAGACAAATATCACCCTATTTTCGGTTTCATTTTATCTAGACTTGTCTCTAAGTACTGCTGAGCCTCCTTTGCACTAGTATTTGTGTTTCTCTCCACAAGTTCCTTGAATCCTCAAGGAGTCAACATTATTCAAGGCTACGATTTTTTGTTGTGTTGTTGGCGGCATATATGGAAAATCGATGTTGTTTGACAGGGTTTAGACAACGCCCAGATCTTGTCACAAATACACAGAGGAAGGCCACAAAACTAGTGGCTCACACTTGAGCAGGGTAGGAATATGCCTGCTTTGATACCATGTTAAACATACACAAAAATAATGGACAACAGATAAGATAAGCATGAATTACATTTACTCTACAGATGATATACATTTATAATACATTCTAATGACCCTTGGTTTCCATATTCCAAGTGGTCTCTTAGAGTCTGGTGACTGTTCACATTCCACACCAACCCTTAGTAGATTAGGTGTTCAACAGTTGAATTTTCTTTGATTTTTTTTTCCTTTCTTGGGTGCTTCTTCTTCATCAAAACATCTACTCTTCAAAATAGTTAAGGACCCAGGAATTTTAGGGGCTCTAAGCCCTTTGAACCTTCGAGATAAATGCTCAGAAGTATCATCAATTTAAGTGCAGAGGTATAGGCAATAAATCATTTCAGGAGGGCATGGTCTTGATGCTACAAATCCCCAACAAACCTTCAGAACTTTGGTGACAACATAGATAACGCTGTTCAAGAATTCAGACAATATTTACCACTTCAGAACACCATACTTTTCATCAATAGATCTTGATCCTTTTGGAAAGAGAAGGTCGAATGATCTAAGATACTTGTAGCAGTCCTGTACCAAACAATACCCCTTACTGGTTTGTAACATAAAATCGTAGAGATGAGGGCACGTAGCCCAGCGAAATGCTTACCTCGGAGAAACCATAACTCCAAAAAAGAAACCCAAAACCCAAGCCTCTTGTCTGATCTAGCAATACTCCACAGGGCTGAAGTAAATTTCAGACCTTAGTTACAACAAATGATAGGTGTTGATTTCTTACCTGGGAGGAGAGTTGAGGTACCTTTATATAGATTTTGAGACGTTGAATAGGGCAGTCGACTTGAGGAACTTTAGGAGGGAATTTTAATTTGAAATTCAAGTTCTTGGAGCCAAAACCCTTCTAACATTCAATTGTAATTTATAAACAAATCTTTTATTTTATTTTGACATTTGAATTTCCCTTCAACTTGAATTTTGCATTTTATTAATTAAATTTTCTTTATCATAGAATTAGCCAAGGACTAGCCAATACTAAATTGCCACATCATCTCCTTTGGGGTTTTTCCCTGCATGTTGGGAGCTTCATCTTCAAACAAGCATAACTCCCAAACTGTGAAGGCTCTCGTGGCGTGCCACATACCACCAAAATCGGTTCGACGAGGAGAATGCAACAAATATGATCCATACTTGAAAAGCTATGATTTTCCATGTCATTTTGGTCAACAAAGCTGGGGCATCTTCTGGAGTTGCTTGGGTTGACATCAATGGCAACCACATTTCAACATCTATCTTCTCTTATAATTTCGACCCAAATCCGAAAGTCACTTTCATTGGCTAAGATTAGATCATGATGAAGGGATGATATTAAATCATAAGTTAACTTAGGAATTTTTAATTTTTCGTAAGTCTAACTTTAGGAAATAGTTAAATAAATCAATATTCTGCTAAAGTGGTTGTCTTGTGGGTCCCCTTGCTAGCCTTAGCACTTAGGCAAGCAAAACCCTTACTTTACTCCAATCAACATCTAACAGGTCGGTGCTTGCAAATCTATGTAAATGAATTGAAGAAGAAGAAGGAGAAGAAGAAGAAGAAGAATTTGTGGTTTTCCCGCACAAAGGTTTCCACGTAAAAGCTTGTGTCCTCTTGTGTTGATGTGATGATGGCTTCTTGATGAACGATTTCATTTATTGTTATGATGCAAATTGTTATGGTACATTGCTACATGGTTATTTATTGATGAAATGTTTTGAAATGATAAGTTTGCCATTACACTGATTCATCCCCTGCCTCCCCTCCCCACACCCCCTCTTAGTGTGATCTTTAGTCTAACACTTTTTAGTGTGCGTTGCAAGCAAATCCATTTCTACAAGCTATACAACTATTCCCAAGCTCTCTCTTCAATGACATCTATGATATGACTCCATTGATAAGACAAAATCTTAGGGATATTTTGATGGGGCCAGTTATGACACCTTGACTTGCTGTGGGAAAAGTGGCATTCTATTCTTAAATGACTCTCATATTATTAGCTTTAAGTAGGATTAGGAGCCAGTCAAATAATTATGCCAAAATTTTGGCTATTAAGTTGCTTTTAAAAAATACTGCTTAGTGTCCAATCTTTAGGTGTTTCGGGATACCTTGCTAGGTATTTACTAGTTAAAAGGCATTTTCAAAATGGGAAATTTGATGTTGTGTTCTATTTATGAAGAGGTGAAAGTTCATTTTTCTAATACTAATTCAAATTCCTTTGCTCATTTTTATATAGAACTTAACTTAGATGTTGACTCGCTCCCAAAGCAAGGACTCTACCTGGTAGTTGGGCCTTGCATAACTATGCCCAAGTTCTCTCTTCAATGACATTTATGATATGACTCCATTGATAAGACAAAAGCTCAGGGGTATTTTGATGGGGCTAGTTATGACACCTTGCCTTTTTGTGGGAAAAGTGGCATTCTAATTGTAAATGACTCATATTATTAGCTTCAAGTAGGATTAGGAGCCAGTCAAATAGTTATGGCAAAAAATTGGCTATTAAGTTGCTTTTAAAAAATATTAGCATCCAATCTTTAGGTGTTTTGGGATACCTTGCTAGGTATTTACTAGTTAAAAAGCATTTTCAAAATGGGAAATTTAATGTTGTGTTCTATTTATGAAGAGGTGAAAATTTATTTTCCTAATATTAATTCAATTTCGTTTGCTAATTTTTATATAGAACTTAACTCTGAAGTTGACTTGGTCCCAAAGCAAGGGCTTTACCTAGTAGTTGGGCCTTGCAAATGGAAGGAATCAAATGATGGTTCTATTGTTTATAAATACTTCATGTATTTGATTAAGGGGTAGTCTTCACTTTTAGGCCTGCACAATGGTATCAGATCAACTTATGTTAGTGCTACTACTATTGAGCATCTTCATGCCTCGTTGGGCTTTGTTTCTATTAAGTGTGAATGTCTAGTTCTCGTCTTTTCTTGAAGATACTTTTAGATGTACTTTTGGATAGACCTACTACTTTGTATTTTTGATAGTACTTCAAAATGACCATTTTTTGTTTTAATATATATTTGAGGATGTAAATCCTTAATTTTGCGATCTATTTATTGAACTCCATAAGAATAGTTTTGGGATGCTCATATGCGAATCAATTCATTAATCTCTAATGCTAAGTTAAAAGCATCTATAGATTGTATTTGTCTTCATCCCAACTAGAATATAAAGATTATTTATTTATTTATTTTATGGGGAAAAAAAATTCTTTGGATAAGTCTAATGTTGTGAAAAGTAGCAGCGAACATGACAAGGACCTCACTAATTTGTTGTCAAATCTATATGTATGTGTTAAATGAATGCATTTTGAGCTAATACGGAAAGCGGATAACAGGTTTCATAGTCTGTAGATAGTAGAAAGTTAATTTTCGAAGTGAAAAACTGTAGTTTCATGAAGCATGAAATTTTGAAAAGCAGTATTGAGCTAAAAGTTATTACATGCCTTGATTTGATGAAAAGAGAGCCACTGAAGCTTTGCTAAATAATTTTTTTGGGTATAGCCAATGCTTGTCATTTAACTCATTCAATGAATTTCTATAGTTCAAATATTTCTCCCACAAAATAAACAGTGATAGTTTCCAAAACAGCTCACACATAGAGCTCACAAATTACCTAAGGCAGAGGCATATGTTTGTCCTGAAGTTGGTAATACATTTGTCAGCATTGAATCTAGTGTTGAAATCTCAAATGGACTCTCCATTTTCCACATGTATCACAATATGTTCTTGAAACATTTCAATATGTTTTTATTAAGTGTGAATGTCTAGTTCTGGTCTTTATTTTATGATACTCTTAGATGTACTTTTGGATAGACCTACTTTTTTGTTTTAATATATATTTGAGGATGTAAATCCTTAGTTTTGCGATCTATTTATTGAACTCCATAAGAATAGTTTTGGAATGCTTATATGAGAATCAATTCATTAATCTCTAATGCTAAGTTAAAAGCATCTATAGATTGTATTTCTCTTCATTCCTAATAGAATATAAAGATCGTTTATTTATTTATTTTATGGGGAAAAGAAAATTCTTTGGATAAGCCTAATGTTGTGAAAAGTAGCGGCGAACATGTTGTCAAATCTATATATATGTGTTAAATGAATGTATTTTGAGCTAATTTGGAAAGTGGATATCAGGTTTCATTGTTTGTAGATAGTAGAAAGTTAATTTTCAAAGTAAAAAGCCATAGTTTCATGAAGCATGAAACTTTGAAAATCAGTATTGAGCTGAAAGTTATTACATGCCTTGATTTGATGAAAAGAGAGCCACTGAAGCTTTACCAATTTTTTTTTTTTGGTATAGCCAATTCTTGTCATTTTAGCTCATTCAATGGATTTCTATAGTTCAAATATTTCTCCCACAAAATAAACAGTGATAGTTTCCAAAACAGCTCACACATAGAACTCACAAATTAGTAATTACCCAAGGCAGAGGCATATGTTTTTCCTGAAGTTGGTAATACATTTGTCAGCATTGAATCCAGTGTTAAAATATCAAATGGACTCTCCATTTTCCACATGTATCACAATATGTTCTCGAAACATTTCAACCAAGTGATAAGAGTCACTATAGATTTTTCCAAATTTTTCTTTAAAATGGGTCCAATTTTGAATCATGCAAATGGGTAAGACATTGTATCAATACCATTCTTTTCCTTCAAAGTGGTTGGAAACAACTGGTACACAATCTCTTGATTCATGATAATAAGCAAAATAATTTTACATTCATAATTTCTAATATACTGAAAATCAAGTATGCTTCCTTCACCATCAAATTTTGATAAGTATTCTGCTACATTTTTTGGAAGCTTATGTGAAGGCCCTTGCAAGCCCAACATAGTGTTGACCTCCCATGTAGGGATTTGGGAACATCATTGAGGTGTCATGAAAGTGACAATAAGCTCTGCCATTGCATTTGAAAACAAGTGTGTGAGAGGTGCAAGTGCCCGAGGCATTAGCCTCTAATGGCACCTCTCCATGATAAACAATTCCCAATACTCACCTTTGCAATCTCCAAAGGGCCTGTGCAGATATATCTGTTTCTTAGTACTGCTGCAGAGAGGGAAAAATGAAACTCCCTTCATAAATATCACCTCTGAAGAGTCACCAATCACCATTGCAAAATCATTCAGTGAGAGTGAACCCCTTACCAGCAGAATGAATGACTCTTCAAGAAGGGTACACTCTTATACGTGTTGAGATGCGTGCACGACATATGGGGCAGTTTGACAACCTTGGGCTACACTCTCTACAGGCCTGTTGAAACAGAATTGGTGTCACCAAAAAGAGCAAACTGAAGCATTTTTTTTGATAAAAGTAAATAGGAAAAGAACAATGTCCAGTTATCTGCATACTCACCGTGTGCCCACAACCAAATACCATGTCTCTAGAATTGGTCAAGCAAACGGGGCAAACCTAAATTAAGATAAAGCTGGATTTTTAGATCATTCAGTTCCATGACTAGAATTAAAATTAAAATAGCAGTGAACTGTACATCAAAAACAAAACACTCATAGGCCATGTACGATGAACATACTACAACAGAACTGGCAATCTCTACCTGTGACTCGCTTCCTGCTGGGGAATTCTCTGTAGAACTGACGCTATGTGAAGTCGTAGATTGGGAGGCTGTCAAGTTTGGAAAGCTTGACGGGACAGCATCATGTTGAATCGTAGGCAAGGGAGGATTACGTAGTCGTATATTTGGAACATTTCCTACACGTCGACTGTAAACAGGTAAAATCAAATTGAATTTCCTCTGGAATAAAGAAACACAAAGCAGAACCACCTTTCAGAAGACATTATATTAGTGAAGTTGGAATGATACAGGTACCCCAGAATATTAAAGTCGACTGTTGCTTTATACTGAGTTGGGATCTCCATAAGTGCAGCAAGAGCAAAATCTACTTCTTTCGCAGACTGTGGAAGATTTTTCGACATTATGTTTGTAAAGTTCACAAACTGCAAAATGGATGCAACTCCAAATCAGGGGGGGCTAACATATATCTTTTGCCCAAGAATCATTTTGCCCCAAAACAAATGAGACTGCATAAAGATGGCACTTATAAGCAAAAGACTAGTATGATGAGGCCCCATACATGTTGACTACCAAAGTAAACACAAATAAATCACCCAACTAAGAATATTATAGGGCGTAACTAGCAATTTGGGTGAAAGCTATGATCCATGCATAACAATTAATGAACAATTGAGCATACTGATGCATCAAACTTGTTCCCTGGGAGAGTGAAGTCGGAATATTTTTACGAACAAGTATCTGATTAGCTTGCCATGCTTATTACAGAAGTGAGGAAAGAAACCTCAACTTTATTAACCAGGGTTTTTAACTGTTTTTTCCCCAGATCACTAGGTTCAGCTTGTAGTTCTGGAATCCCACGGTCATTGTGCCCTCTGCCTTTCTCTATCACATACACACGCATCATCTCTCTCCAGAAGAATGGAACAGGGGAAATCATGGGTGGCAGCTATTATGCTAGCCTCTTAAAACACAACTAGCATACAGTGATATTTGCATCCACACAAATATAGAGGGGATGGAAATAAAGAGAGACGTGACATTTAAATTTAAATGCAACAAAATCCTACCTGAAAATTGTCAAATTCACGGCGAGGGAGTTTATCATCAAATTCCCGCATTGTATCCCAAGGTCCATCACCAACTCCAACCAGTACTATTGACAGCGCATAACGACTGCACAATTAAAAAGGTGTGAGAATTATGTCAGTTCCAAAAACACGTAATTAATCGTCTATGTTGTACATTGTAATTCCTGTGGCATACCTTGCAGCAGCTATAGCATTGATTGTCTTCTCTTCTTGTGGGCTTAATTGGTCAGGCCTTGTATCACTACTTCTGGTTACCTGCAAATGATAGGGACACCATGGAAAAGCGATAACATGAGATGGCCTAATACCAAATTTCAATCATTAAACACTAAGTTTTTAAATAATAGAAGACGTTATGAAAGAGTACACCAAAGTATCTGCAATATATATGTAATGAAGCAAGATACCAACTCAGGCAATGAATTACAAAAAGATAATAAGTGATATGACATTGTTTTACTCCAGGACAAGAAAATTGCATCTTTAATACCTGGCCATCTGCAATAATAACAAGAACATGATATTGACCACCAGTAGCTTCCACAATGCCCATTGAAGCCTCAATGACTGGAGCAAAAGAAGTTGGACCTGTCACAGAGATAAAAAAGAAAATGTGTCAACAGATAAAAATCTCACACGAGAAAGGATTGTTCGGTTCTCTTTTTACCAAGTAAGAAACAGAAGGAAACAGAAAAGAAATGCTAGTATTGCTCTATTCATTGCAGACAATTCAACATATAGAACGGTGAGACAGTTCTGATCGTGATTATGCACATTGATGCACATCCATGCTAACTGAATTTACAACAATTCAGACGAATGCCATCGACATTCCTCTACTTACAAGCTCCAGGAAATCAAGAAGCAAGCATCTTTCCATATGAAAAGAAATGTTCATCATGATTTACATGAAAAATTAAAATGTTACAGAAAAATAAGTGTAAATTATATATTTCTCTAAGGCCCTGAACATATTTGCGTTTAGTAACTTTTAAGTTCAGAGCATACAAGAATCATATACTGGTATTCTGAATAATGTGAAAACCTATTTTATTTTTCCTGAAAAGTAAAGGACTAAAAGTCAATAACAAATTAGACTGTTTAAGGAATATCAATCTAAAAATGGAGTATTTACCAGGATGAATCGTGTACACAAAGATTTAATATTGACAGACTATTCCCTAGTGATGCCACTAGCATTGTGTAGTGGTAATGTACTGAATCTGGCCATTTAAGCCATGCACCATGAAATTTTATTTCAATTAGAGGGGCTTCAGGACCTTAGGGGGACCATGTCTGTATCTTGCTTGTTGGACACCTGACACAGTAATACACATGTTGGACATGTGTCCTAAAATAGAACGTGTGCCAAACATATGTTGGGCATGTGCTCTAGACGTGTCCAACATCAAGGCACAAAAAAAACCATGAAAATTCTTAAAAAACAAATTTTCTTGATGAAGACAAACATGTGGGATGTGTTTCCTAACCACATGGGTTTGAAGTACTTTGAACAGCAATGTTGAGTTGACATTAGCCAATTTGGATCTTAATAAACCAATGCTAGAGCTGGTTGCTTTTGATGATGGTGATCCTCTCGAGGGGTCATCCTTCAGACCAATGGATGTAGATCTTCAACTGGATAGAGAGGAGGACGATGGAGGAGAGAGCAGCAGAAATGGTGTTGATTTTAATGATTTGGACATGGAGGAGGAATATTGGTAGTGAAGATCTATGATATTCTTCCATCTATAATTCTAGTCTAAGTAATAGAACACCTCCAAACAGGGCCTGTGACCTGTATCATATGTGTCAAACACCAATAAGTGAGGACACGTGTCCAACCCATGTTTAGCATAGGAAACCTGCCAAACATGTGTTCAACACATGCCCTCACCATGTCCCTCGTAAAAGAGCTCTACACCCCATAAAAACACATTTTTCCTTTCATTTGAGCTCATTTCACTCAACAGGTGTTGGACGTTTTAGAGTGTAGCTAAGGGTTATTGTGCAGTTTTAGAAGGGATTACAACTATCCATTGTCTTCCTCATTTCACAAAAATCATGGCTCAAGTAGCAAGGGCTGTTGGTAAAAGTTAAAGTAAAGGGAGGAATGTTCCCATTGCTGTTGGCCCTGTCCTTCATTTTCTTCAGGATCTGCTAGTGCTCCATCTGCCAGAAATGGGGCTGCAATAGTAGTTTCAAATGCTGAAAAACATCGTTTAAGCAAGAGAACAACCTAAAGAGCAAAAGTTTTATGATTGAATTTTTATCATGATCATGTAAAATTCTAAATGTTTTTAGTTTCTAAATTTTAAAATATATTGAATCTTTGTCTATATTTCATTTTTGTATGTGTAATTTATGTTGAAGCTAGTGGTAGCTTTGGAAGGTCTTTTGCATAGGCTTGGCGTCTTAGCATGTAGAAGACATTATTTGCCTCTTCTAGGTGCTTGCTTGGAGTAAGTGATTTATGTCTTTTTTTTGAACTCTAACTAACTTAGGAAAAGTACAATAATTAAAGTCAATGAATTATTGTGGACTATTAAGTCATTTTCTAAGGAAAAATAATTTAATTATTTAAGTGACTTAGAATAATCTCAACCGTTGATCTCCAACCTGATTCTATAAGGGAGATTAGGGTTAGGGATTTGAGCTTAATGAAGATTATAAAAGAAGCCTAGCAAAGAGGTGAAGACATACAAGAGCTCAAGAGAGCGAGTCATCATAGAGAGTGATTTTCTCTAGAGTGGCTCAGTAGACTAGAGTGCAAAGGAGAAGTACGAGAGAATTGAGGGTGAATCTAGGAGGTTGAGTTGTTGGAAGAAGGTCAACTTGATTTGGAGAAAGACGAATTGCTTGGGGGTTGAATTTTTCTTGAGGAATAGTGATAGCATGTAGGGAGGGCGCAGGTCAATTTGCCAGCTGATTGATTGGGCTGAATTTGTCTAGGACAATTTCTTCTAGAGGCCGATTTCCCGGTGGTTGAATTCCTTATGCTGAATTCATCCTGTGGGGGTTGAGTTACAAGTTCTAGTCATTGTATTTTTTCCTTGTATCTCCGTGGATCGAAAACCCAAATTTTTAGGATTAATAGATGACAAAGAATTGTTGTGGGTAAATTATTTTTGCAATGTGTGATTAATCTCTCTGATTTAAATTCCACTGCATATATTCACTTCTAGAAGTTAAAAATACCAGTGATTTTATTTTTTGGTAATTCAGTACTTATTTGGTTTAATAAATAAATTGTTGGTGTTGAGAAGTCAATGCTAGTAGGATTAGGATTAGATTTCTCTTTCTTGATAATTACTTGTGAATTATCTTGGCTTATTTTACTTATTTGTTATATTATCTTTCATCAAACAATTACCAAATTATGTGTGCATGAAGATCACAAAAATACAAGACACAAGCTGTGGGCACTTTGCCAGGGCAAACCCCTTATTTAGGGGAAACCCAGTCAAAATCTCTTCCTTCAATAGTTTTTCTTGAGACTCTTTAACCTAGACAAAGACCTCCTCCACACCAAGCCAACGTTTCCTTCTTTGATCCAACCTTCGACCTAGTAGCAACAACACTTGAACCTTAACAACTTCGACTTGGCAACTTCTGGCATCAACATCAGCTTCGATTTTGACAAGGAGACTTCGATCTCCTAAACTAGACCACATGAGAGAGAGAGAGACACCAAAACTTCGAATTTGTTCTTCCCTTCCTCCTTGACCAAACTCGCACTCCTTTTAGCCTCCTTCACCTTCGCACTTTTCCCAGCTTCTAGCTTCAGATATCGAACTATGTGTGAGAGAGTGAAATGCTCCAAATGAAGTTGAACTGCCTTGTATATATAGCCTTCCAATGAGGCCGACTTGGTGTGGAGGTTACATAATTCATTTTTGACTCAAAAATAATTCTTTTTACATTGTTTGAAAGCCTAAGAAGGGTCTCACAAAATATACAATGACTCTAATGACTTTTTATTAATCCTAGGAGTCCACAATGGGGACTTTGACTAATAAAATGATGACCCAAGCATGAAACCCATGCTCTAATAAGTCATTGTAACAATAATAAAAATTCTTTTGACAAATACATTTTATGAAGACCGAACCTAGTTACGTTTTTCAACACCCCCTTTTAACTAAGGTATTCATACGAAAGATCTCAAACTATATGAACTATGAAGAGTTTAGGCACTGCAATGCTGTGGACTAGATTCTTGATCAGGGCAGTCTATCCAAGGTCTCTCAACAGTATAGGTATCGCAATGCCATAGACTAGATACCTGACCAGGGCAATCTATCCAAGTGGGACTAGATGGACCAAAGCTTTCAACCTCTCTAGGTACCATTAGGCTTACTTGCTAAACATTGACCCATGGATCTAGGTGTGTATCCGAGGTCAGAGCTCCATGACCAATGCCACCCTCCCTACTTCGGGAACTAGACATCAACACACAGTGCCGACCAAATGTCCTTCCAGACAATGTGTTTCACACATAAGGCCTCAACAAATCTCTTCCAAACTTTTATCATCATCAATAAAATCAACAATATCAACTAAACCAAGCATGCTTCTAAGATATTCAAACTTCTTATTAGGAAGAGACTTTGTTAGTATACCAACTACCTGATCGTCTGTTGGGACATACTGTAGCTTCACGATCCCATCCTGCACCAAGTTCCTAATATAGTGGAACTTATTGTTGATATGCTTCATCCTAGCATAAAACACAGGATCTCCAAACATCTTGATTCAACTTTGATTATCACAATTAATCACAGTAGGATCTAGAGGCTTCTCGAACAAATTTGTCAGAAGCTTCCTCAACCAAACAACCTCCTTTCCTACTTCACATGCAACCACGTACTCTGCTTCAGCACTACTCAAAGCAACATGATCTTGCTTTCTACTCATCCATGAGATCATGGCAGATCCCAAACTAAAGCATCCACTGGTAGTGCTTCTGCCATTGGTCTCACTGCCACCCCAATAAGAATTTGTGAAGCCAATCAACTTGACTTCCTTGCTATTGTACTTTAGGTAGTGATGTATCGTGCCACGAAGATATCTCATTATATTCTTGGTAGCTATCCAGTGATCATGACGAGGCCCCAACTGAAACTGACTGAGGATGTTTACAACAAAGCATATATCTGGCCTAGTATTTACTAGATACATCAGAGAACCTACCAACTGGCGATAGGAGCTAGGATCCACAAGACTTGAGTCAGAGCTCCTCAACTTCTTGAGATTGGTGATCATAGGAGTAGTCATGGGCTTGGAATCCATCATCCCAAATTTCTGCAACAACTTGATGATATACTTTCCTTGCCCCAAATATATCTCCCCAGGATTTCACCATACTTCTAGATCTAGGTAATAGTGCATCAATCCTAGATCCTTCATCTCAAATTCAGCTGCCAACATCTTCTTACATTCTTGTTTTCTTATCTCCACACCTGTAATGAATAGATCATCCAGGATTAACGAAACTCTTCACGAACCCAATTCTTAGAAGGTATGCATCCATTCTTGCATACCATGCTCTAGGAGCTTGCTTCAAACCATACAGGGCCTTCTTGAGTCTTCAAACATGAGTATCTCTGCCATTTACCTCAAAGCCTTCGGGTTGTTCAATGTATACTTCCTCATCGATGGTCCCATTTAGAAATGTTGTCTTCATGTCCATTTGATGGATATTTCATCCCATTGTAGCAGCAAATGAAACCAAAGATCTAATGGTAGTATACCTTTCAGTGGGTGCAAAGGTTTCTTCATAATCTATGCCTTCCTTTTGAGAGAAACCCCTTGCAACAAATTTGGCCTTGTATTTATCTATGCTTCCATCAACAGCGTGTTTGATCTTGTAGATCCATTTTGACATGACAACCGATTTGTCACTAGGTCTAGGAACAATTTCCCAAACCCCATTCTTCATGATGGATTGATATTCTTCCTGCATAGCTTTCTTCCATATTTCTTGATGAGCAACTTCTTCAAATGAACATGGTTATGCTTCAATTAGTCTTGTCATATATGCAACATATCCAGAATATCTCTTCGGCCTTTTGCTTTCCCTAAAGGTTCCTTTTGCAAATCCATGCCCTTCAACATCTTCAAGAGTAGCTTTTAACCAATTTGGCCTCTTCCCTGTGCTTGGTATGACCATAGGTTGAATAGGCTCACTTGGTCCTTCTTCTTCTTCTTGAATTGTAAAAGGGTTGTCAGGTTGTACTTCTTCTTCTTCAAATATAGGTAGATCTTCATCATCAAAATTAATAGGAATATGCTTTGATCTTTTGTAGGCTTGATTTTCATCAAATATAACGTCCTGCTTACTCCAATGTGTCTTCCTTTCTTGATGTAGATTCTATATGCCTTTGAGGAGAGACTATAGCCAACGAAGATCCCTTCCTTGATGTAGATTCTATATGGCTTTGAGGAGTGACTATAGCCAACGAAGATCCCTTTGATGCTTGTAGAATCTAGCTTCTTTCATTTGTCCTTTGGAATGTGGATCTAGGCAGGACTCCCAAAGATTCAGATATGGTCTACACTTGACTTTTCAGATATGGTCCTTATCAATTTTGAATATATACAACTATCATTGCTGCTTCTCCCCATAGAAATTTTGGTAAGTCTTGATCAAGGAGCATTGTTTGTACACCTTCAATTTTCCTATTATTTCTTTCAACCACTCCATTTTGTTCGGGATAGTAGGGAACAATAAGCTTCCTCTTAATTCCTGCTGCTTTACAATATGCAATCAATTCTTCAGAAGTGTATTCCCCACCATTGTCGGATCTTAAAGTCTTTATTTTTCTTTCAGTTAGGGTTTCCACTTCGCATATAAACTCTTTGAATTTCACAAATACTTCATCCTTTTTCTTGAGAAGGTAGAGCCATGTCTTTCTAGAGTGATCATCAATAAATGTTACATAGTAAAGCTGACCTCCAAGTGATTTGTCAGACATTGGTCCACACACATCAAAATGTATGAGGTCTAATATTTCTTTAGACCTTGTTTCACTATTTGAAAATGGTTTTCTTGTATGTTTTCCCAAAGAGCATCCCTTGCAAAATCCTTCACGATCTTCTTTGATATTGGGGATGCCGTGAACTAGATTTTTAAGAGTGGGAATGACCTTGTACTGAAGATGACCATATCTTCTATGCTATAGCTCAATACGAGATATTTCCATATGAACTAGGGCTTGAGGAGGTGGTTTAATGACTCTGTACAAACTTCCTTCACGAACTCCAATAACCCTAGCTTTGTCAATACTTGAATCTTTTCCCCAAACCAAGACCTTTCCATCAAAAAAAAAACTCTATCCCCTTTATATTCTAAGCAAGAAATTGAAAGCAAATTCATTTTGAAACCTAGAACATATAGTATGTTGTTGAGATGTAGTTTTGCTCCATTCTCCAACTTCAAAGATGTTGATCCCAGACCTCTAACAACATAGCTTTTGTTGTCTCCCAATTCCATTGCATGGGAAGATGGTTCCTTTGATAGAGTTTGTAGTTGTTTACATTCCCTTGTCATATGCCTTGATGCTCCATTGTCAATGATCCATGCATTATCATGATTAAGTGATATGTAAGTGCAGCTAAGAACCCTTGAATTTTGACCTTGTTGAATAAGTATTAGACAATCTTCTTGATCCATCTTCTCGTAGAATTGAATCCCATTCTTATTATAGAGGGAGTAATCATTTCCTTCAAGCCAATCGAAGTGATCTTCAATCTTCTTTGACCTTAGCTCTGACACCATGTTGGAAAATCAATGCTAGTAGAGTTAGGGTTAAATTTCTCTTTCTTGATAATTACTTGTGAATTATTTTGGCTTCTTTTACTTATTTGTTATATTATCTTTCATCAAACAATTACCAAATTATGTGTGTATTAAGATCACAAAAACACAAGACACAAGATATAAGCACTCTGCCAGGTAAAAACCCCTATCTAGGGGAAAAACCAGTCAAAATCTCTTCCTTCAATAGTTTTTCTTGAGACTCTTCAACCTAGACAAAGACCTCCACACCAAGCCAACCTTTCCTTCTTCGATCCAACCTTGATCTAGTAGTAGCAACACTTCGACCCTAACAACTTCGACTTGGCAGCTTTTGGCATTAGTAGCAGCTTCAACTTTGACAAGGAGACATTGGTCTCCTAAACTAGCCCACATGAGAGAGAGAGAGAGAGAAAGAGAGAGAGACCAAAACTTTGATTTTGTTCTTCCCTTCCTCCTTGACCAAATTCGCACTCCTTTTAGCCTCCTTCACCTTCACACTTTTCCTAGCTTCCAGCTTCCAACTTTAGATATCGAATTGTGTGAGAGAGTGAGATGCTCCAAATGAAGTCAAACTTTCTTGTATATATAGCCTTCCAATGAGGTTGAATTGCCTTCCTTGAGGCCAACTTGATCTTCTTGAGGCTGACTTGGTGTGGAGGTTAATTTATTCATTGTTGACTCAAAAACAATTATTTTTACATCGTGCAAAATCTCAAGAAGGGTCTCATAAAATATACAATGACTCTAATGACTCTTTATTAATTCTAGGAGTCCACAATAGGGACTTTGACTAATAAAATGATGACCCAAGCATGAAACCCATGCTTTAATAAGTCATTGTAACAATAATAAAAATTCTTTTGACAAATACATTTTATGAACACTGAACCTAATTACATTTTTCAACAGTTGGGAATAAAATAAATTGCCATAAGAAAATAAATCTGGCTGGTATGAGGAAATTTAACATGGTACTAGAGCTATCTAGAAGACTCTGAGAGAGATTTGAAATCACAAGGGTTTGTAGCAGTGAGTTTCCTTTTAAAGACAACATAATTATTTTCTTGAAATTTTGCAGCTGGGTTTTGTGGCCATGGTCGATTTGTGAAGATGGCATCATTGAGTAGTCTGCGATATGAAGATAGGTTGGATGGGGCTGCTAATTTCAATCCCTAGAAGGAGCGAATTACCACGATTCTGAAGATGAATGGTTTGTGGGATCTCATAAACAGAGACATTTAGGTTCCTTTAGATCCAAACCTCATAGTGAGCACAATCTTAAAGATATGAAAGTAGGGTGTATAATATTGGATGGTGTGAGGAATTACATAATTCCTCACATATCAGAGAAGGGTACCAGACGTCAGATGTGGGTATAACTCTGACTGCTCTTTATCAAAGTTCAAATGAAAACATAAAAATGGTGTTTCAAGTGAAATTAAACAACATCAAAATGAATAGATTTGAGACTGTGACATCTTACCTCACGAGAATCTAGGAAGCTCGTGATGAGCTTGCAACTATTGGGGAAACTGTGAGTGATTCAGACCTAGTAAAATTTTCTCTAAAGGGTTGCATTAAGCACTGGACCACTTTTGTGGATGGGATCCTTGCTAAGCAATAAATTTGTGGTTGGAGCTAGTTGTGGGATGACTTCATCTAGAAGGAGATATGGGAGAACTCATTGACTAGAGGATAGCGAAAGGGTATCGAGGAGAAAGATGAGCTTGTTCTCGCTGCACAAGCGAAAAAGGGCAAATTGAAAACCAAGGAGAACCAGAGTGGGGGAGGCTTTTCACAGAACAAAAAGGAAAATGACATGAGCAAAGCCAAATGCTTTACTTGTCACAAGTTCGGGCATTTTTCCAGTCATTGTCCAAACAAGAAGAAGGGCAAGGGAAAGACAATTATGACAACCACTACACAGATGGAAGAGATGGCTGAAAAGTTTGAGAAATTTTTTGCCTTGGTGTCTTACCTTTTTGGAATTGTCATGAGAGGTGTTTGGTTCGTGGATAGTGGAGCATCTCGTCACATGGTGGAATCTTGAGACATATTCACCAACATGACCAAGGGGCCTACGAACGTACATGTGGAGCTTGGTGATAAGGCCAAGTGTGCAGTAGAAGGCACTGGCAATATTGAGTTTTAGATGGACTCAAGTGGTATCATGGAGGTGAATGAAGTGTTGTATGTACCAGGTTTGGAGAAGAATCTCCTTTTAGTTTCGGCCATAGAAGTTAAAGGACTAGAAGTCAGCTTTACGGGAGGTGAAGTGGTTGTTGGGAGAAATGGAATTGATCCAACCAAGAAGCGAGTGATTGGGAGAAGGGAAAGGGATCTCTATCTGTTGAGAGGACAATCAGTGAAGGCACTCATACATGAGAGTGGCAGCGAAAGTGAGATATGGCATAAGAGGATGGGACACCTATACTACAGAGCCCTCTTGATGTTGCAAAGGATGGTTATTGGTTTTTTAGAGGTTAGGGTGGAGTAGGATGGAGCGTGTAAAGGGTGTGTGCTTGGTAAGCAAGCTAAGATTGTGTATCCTCATAACGAGACCAAGTCTAAGGGAGTGTTAGACTTGGTGTACTCAGATATCTGTGGTCCTATGTCTGTGATATTGATCACATGATATTTATACTTTGCAATGTTCATAGATGATTTTTCTAGGAAAAATGGGATCTACTTCCTGAAGACCAAGGATGAGGTCTTCAATCGGTTTTAAGAGTCCAAAGCTCTTGTGGAGAACCAAATGGGGAAGAAGATTAAGGGGTTGAGATCTGATAATGGGGATGAATATACCTCCAACGAGTTCTAGGATGTTTGCAAGGAAACAAGGATTAAGAAGGAACTCACTGTACTTTACCACTTGTAGTAGAATGGGGTTGTCGAGAGGAAGAATGGGACCATAATGGTTTTCCAGTTTATGTCCTCATTCCCATGGAGAAGAGGACTAAGATGGAGCCCTTGTAAGAAAGGGGTGTATTTGTGGGCCACAATGAGGTCTCAAAGGCCTACTGAGTGTGCATTCCAAGATAGAGGAAAGTGATGTTGAGTTGGGATGTTAGATTTGATGAGGGCAAGACTCTTGGGAGGTCTCATTAGAAAGGGTCAACAATGTTAGAGGATTGAGAGCGAGAAGCTCTAAAGGATGAAAAGTGACCAACAACACCAACAACAAGGGCACAATCAAGCTTCAACAGATCTGGAGGAGTTGGATATTCCTTCGAGCTCTACCACGAGGAGGCCAAGATGGGCCAACCAGATCTTGAGAGATGCTGAGGAGAATGTGGAGGCTCTCCTAGCAACACCTTCAGGAAGAGCAGACCAACGACAATATTTTCCAGTTATTTGGCATTGACAAGCAATGTCAGTGAGTTTGAGCCTTCCACCTTTGAGGAGGCTATAGATGAGCAAGTTTGGAGGGATGCCATGGTGGAGTATAGCCTCATCATGTGCAATGATGTATGGGACATAGTGTCGAGATCAGAGGGAAAGTCTGTGGTCACTTCTCAATGGATCTATAAGATCAAATATGTAGCTGATGGCAGTGTCGAGAAGTACAAAGCGAGGTTTGTGGTGAGAGGGTTATCCTAGAAGTAGGGAGTGGATTACGAAACATTCACACTTGTTGTCAAATATGCATCTATTAGAGCAATTATGTTCATTGCTTCAGAGATGGGGTGGAGGATACAT
Organism: Pinus taeda; assembly: GCA_000404065.3. Taxonomy (NCBI): domain Eukaryota; kingdom Viridiplantae; phylum Streptophyta; class Pinopsida; order Pinales; family Pinaceae; genus Pinus; species Pinus taeda. The sequence goes on from APFE030159047.1 coordinate 42,319, forward strand.
TAGATGGATGTGAAGACTGCTTTCCTTAGCAGGGTAATTGAGGAGGAGGTGTGTATTGAGCATCCTCAAGGCTTTGGGGTGCATGGGAGAGAGTCTCATGTATGCAGGTTGAAGAAGGTCCTTTATGGGATGACGTAGACTCCATGCGCATGGTATGCCAGGATTGATGGATATCTTCTTGGTTTGGGCTTCTTTAAGACTAAGGCGGATCCCAACTTGTACTATGTACTTGTTGAGGGTGAGCCACTCATCTTGGTACTTTATGTGGACGATCTCTTCTTCACAAGATCAAAGAAGTTCATAGGGAAAGTTCATAGGGATGTGCAAGGAGGATCTTCCTTCGGAGTTTGAGATGAAGGGCATCGTCTTGATGCGCTACTTTTTGAGATTGGAGGTGTGGTAGCAACCAGGTGAGATTTTCCTTGGATAGGGAAAATATGTAGTTGAGATCTTGAGGAGGTTCAAGATGGACGATTGCAGGCCTATGTCTACACTGATGATCACTAACTTGAAGAAGCTAAGTGCTTCTGAAGGTGAGTTGGTGGATCCCACATTGTACAGGCAGTTGATAGGTTCCTTGATGTATCTGGTCAACACTAGGCCAGATAAATGCTTTGCTATGGACACACTCAGCCAGTTCATGGTGAAGTTGAGGTAGGTTCATTGGGTGGCAAGGAAGCATGTGTCGAGGTACCTGCATGGTACAATAAACTTTGCACTAATATATGTCAGAGTTGGAGTGGAGTTGTAGGGGTACACAAATTCTGATTAAGTAGGGAGTGTAGTGGACAAAATATCCGCATCTGGGTGTTGTTTCAGCTTGGGATCGACCATGATATTGTGGTACAATAGGAAGTAGCAATCCGTGGCACTTATTTCAGCAGAGGCAGAGTAGATGGCAGTGAGTATGGCAAGCTGTGAGGTAGTGTGGCTTTGCAAGATGCTTGTAAGTCTATTTGCTCTGCAAATGGGGCCAACTGTGATTCACTGTAATAGTCAGAGTTGCATTAAGCTTATTGAGAATCCCTTGCTTCATGATCGGTCCAAGCACATCAAGATCAAATATCACTTCATTAGAGACAGGGTCTAGAGAGGTGTTGTGAGATTGCAGTATGTTTCTACAGAGGAGCAGATGGCAAATGTTCTCACTCAACCTCTAGTGGAAGGGAAGTTTGTGAAGTACTGAGATAAGTTGGGGGTGGTGGAGAATCCCTTCCTTGCTAGGAGGGAGTGTTGAAGCTAGTGGTAGCTTCGGAAGGCCTTCTGCATAGGCTTGGTGTCTTAGCATGTGGAAGACATTATTTGCTTCTTCAAGGTGCTTGCTTGGTGGAGTAAGTGATTTATGTCTTCTTTCCTAAGTACTTAGGAAAAGTACAATAATTAAAGTCAATTAATTATTGTGGACTATTAAGTCTTTTTCTAAGGATAAATAATTTAATTATTTAAGTGATTTAGAAATAATCTTAATTGTTCCAAGGTGATTCTAGAAGGGAGATTGGGGTTAGGGATTTGGCCTTAATGAATATTATAAAAGAAGCTTAGCGAAGAGGTGAAGACACACGAGGTCAAGAGAGCGAGTCATTACTAAGAGCAATTTTCGCTAGTGTGATTGGCTTAGTAGCTTGGAGCGCAGAGGAGAAGTATGGGAGAATTGGGGGCAAATCCAGGAGGCAGAGTTGAGGAGATTGCAGGGCCGAGTTGTTGGAGGAAGGTCGATTTGATTTGGAGAAAGCTCAATTGTTGGGGAGTTGAGCTTTTCCTCAGGCATAGTGATAGCACACAAGGAGGGCGTAGGTCGATTTGCCAGCTAATTGATTGGGCTGAATTTCTCCAAGCCAATTTCTTAAAGAGGTTGATTTCCTAGTGGCTGAATTCCTTGGGTTGAATTCATCCTATGGGGGTCGAGTTATAGGTTTCAGTTATTGTATTTTTTCCTTGTATCTATGTTGGTCAAAAACCTAGATTTTCGAGATTAATAGATGATGGAAAATTGTTGCGGGTGAATTATTTTTGCAATGTGTGTTTGATCTTCTCTGATTTAAATTCCATGCATATATTGATTCTAGAAGTTAAAAATACCAGCGATTTTATTTTTTGATAATTCATAATTTATTTGGCTAAATAAATAAATCACTAAGAATAAAATAAATTGATTTGAGAAAATAAATCTAGCTGCTATTCTGAAATTTAACAATTTACTAATTTGTTATATTTTTTAATATATATAACAAATTTGTGTGTGTAAGGTGTCCTCCATGTCCTATTTCTAGGGTCATCGTGTCTCATGTTGGACACTTGTATTTTTGTGTCCTCCGTGTTTCGTGTCATCATTTCATGTGACTTAGTTTTGAGTATCCAACCTAGTTTGTATTTTCCATTAGCATTCCGACCTATAGTATCAATGACTCAATATCTATGTAATAAATTTCGATTTTAATGACATCAAATAACTTACTAAAAACTATAGTTTATGGTCCTAACTTCTAGATTTTTATTTTATGACGTGTATTGAATATTCTAATTTCTTGTGTGTTGATCATAATTGATGTAGTAAATAGTTGTATCAATATTTTGTAAGCATTCTAGTCTCTTAAAAAATTGGATCTTTATGTCTATATTTCATATTTGTATTAGTAATTTGTATATATATCATGTGCTCCCTATGTTCTATTGCCGAGGTCGATTTGTCCCATGTCGGATACTTGTAACCATGTGTCCTCCATGTCATGTGTCCCATGTCCTCGTGTCATCTGACTTAGAAAATAAGAAATAACTTAACAAGCGAATGAATTTTATTAGAAAATAATAGATGTATTGCATAAGAACAAATGAGAATCCAAGCAGAGTCCATGGCATTTAGAAACACCATTATAGCATTGCAACACAAAGTATGCCTTTCTCAAAGAACATACACATGGGGAGGAAACAACTAAAGTAGAAGTTGAATGGCCACGAAAGGCATACCTAAGGTATAGGGGATTCATAGTATTTTACAAATGTGGTCTAACCATGTCTCTATATGAATGCAATGTCTTCTCAGCTTAGAATGCATTATTATCACTTTCCCTAACAAGCATGAGATTAGAAGGACTATTTCAATAAGTATATAAATTTTGAAAAGTAAGATAATAAAAATAACTAATTATCTTTTTTGCCTCAGCTAGGGTTTGATGACACTTGAGAGATTGTGATCTCTCAAGTTTGCAGTGGTTTTACTACCTATCTTGTTGCAGTTAATAGCCCTGGGTAACTTGTCAAGGACTCAAGTTGTGGCAATGATTTCATAAGGTTAAGGGATTCGTGGGGACCTCTTATCCCAAGACAATTGTTCCCTCTATATGAGCAATGACCAGTTTAGAAAGTGACAATGGTGCCAAAGGCTTCCAGGAAGTTTCTATCGAAGGTGTACTATGACGTAATGACCCACTTCTTGATATATTTCTTTGAATCTAAATATTATTATTTATGTGATTAGTTTTAGGTTATTGAATCTAAATACTTTGTCAACAGGGTGTCGTTGAAGGTTGTCCTCCATGAATAGGTTAGGGAGGTGTGGGAGCCATATGGATGGTGTTGTTCCAACATTTACATTATGACCTGTTTCCTTTTAGGCAACTCCCCTAGAGACACGCTCGGTTGGGTGTGATTTGATGTTGCTTATACCTGTTTCATCATCTTATGAACTGTATTCATGTGCTCGATTCTCTCAAGATCGGTTGTGCTAGATGATGCTTCATGATACCTCTGGCTATAGTTAGTCTGGTTTCAATGTGTGGTTTCCCTTACTTGGAAGTGATGATTGAGTTCTGACTTGCTTGTGAAGTGTACTTGGCATTGGATGGGTACTTTATGGCATATGATTAAGTAAAAACGTTACCTTGTTATTGTATTAAACCATGTCAGGACATAATTGTCTTTGGATAAGTGTGTTTTAACCTAGATCATTAAGTACGACTAGGAATTCAAGTTGGGTAGCGTAGTCATATCCCCTCCATACTTAACGTTTTTCATTAAACACTCTTATATTTCCATCCCATCCATTAAAAACAACATTTCTCTAACTTATGTTTGACTTACCAAAGCTCATCCAAAGTTCTAAGAGCATAATGCTTATCTAAAGAAAAAAACGACTTAGAAAAATTGAAGAAAGTCAAAACAAAAAATAATAAAAGGGGAAGCGTGTGTAGACCAAAGTAGTAAAGGCTCCTCCTCACAAGGATTTGCAAATAAATGGAGACTCCTAGCCACAATAAAGCCTCCTCCTCACAAGGCTTTACAAATAAATGAAGACTCCTAGCCACAATCTAATCGGCTAGTTGGACCAAATTTAAACCTTTAGCATTATACATGAATTTGGAAGTTAATTCATATGTTAGCCTTATATCCTTTTTCATAAGTTAGCTATCATTTACCTACTTTAACGAAATGACTCAAGAAATACCTTAATTTCTAGTCAATAAATACATGTAAAAGATGCATGGTTGTCCTCCATTGTTTATTTTGTGTAATTTGGTAACATTGGCATAATCTATTTGTGCTAAATTATTTAATCTTTGTTGGTACCTAACAATTGGTCGAGGCTTGATGTGTCGTTATAGGCTTGGGTTAGCTGACATGGACAATTACATGGCATTTAATTCGTCTCCAAAGAATCTACATTAGTCTTCATGTTCACATAATATTATTTGGAGAATTATTTCTCAAAGTATAATGTTTTAGATAGCACATGTATAAAGGGGCATTCCCCTTTCTTTATATCCACATTCACACTTGAGAGAATATTTGATGTAAAATTGAACGAGTTGGTCATATAAACACAACTAGTCTCAATCATTGGGTTTGTAGAAGTTCTGAAAAAAGTTCTTTGACCACTTTATTATTTTAAATCTTCTAAAAATATGGGACAACTTTCTTTGTCCATTATTTATTTATTTAATATTGACTTTATCTGTAACTTATATGTAGATAAAGGTTAGTTGGAAAACACTTGGATTTTCCTCTTGTTTTCAAAAACCTATGGAATTGTAACTGATGGTTTAGATGCCTGCTCTAAAAGGAAGACACTCTACCTCATTTGAGGGGATGGGAGGGTAATAAAGAGATCTTTCTTGTCAATTATATTTTGTGTTTTTTGTTATTCTTTCCTTGTTAACATCTCATGTCTTAAGGCAAGATCCATTGTGAACAAATTCTCTCAAGCAAATAAGCTCATGGTGAAAGCATAGGATGGTAAATCTATGAATTTATTTTTTTATTTGTTGCTTATATTTATTTTAAAAGAAAAATATCCAAGGAGAATATCTTTAAAATTTTCCTTAATACTTACTTTTTTGGTTCTAAGCATTTATTTTCATCAAATCTGATTTTTTTTCTGTTAGCAGATTTAACCTCTTTGGAATGAAGTTTATTACTTGAGATTTTAGGATTGCTACTCCTCCTATTGTAATTGGAAGAGGATTGCGCACTTGTGTTCTAGCAGATTGTACAAGGAGTGAAGGACGATTCCAACACAAGATGGTAGGCAATTTCATTTAGCATCTCCAGTCAAATAAGTCACTTTCATTGATTGGTTGTTGGACAAGGATCGTTCAACATCGATGAAAGTGAAGATCAAAGAGTCGATTCATGCATCCTTCAAGGCTGTTAACTCTAGAGATATGAGAGTGATTGGGACAATTGATGATGTTCCTATAAAATTGGAGATGGGTAGGGGAGGGCTAGCCTTACCATCATGCAACTTGATGACTATGAGTTGCTTCTAGGTTGGAGTTTGAGAGTAAAGAAGGTCGTTCAAGTACCTCATATGGATCATTTATTCATTCTATCATGACTGGATCTAGTTGTAGTGCAAATCCTGAGAGGAGACATGGATTCAAGAGCTAGAGCGACTTCTATTCGCAAGGTTGATAGAATAGATCAATGGTTGGATGGAGGTGTTGCAATACATCAGGATAAATTGTGTAGAGTCTATGCTTTTGTAGCATAGCAGATCTTTGTTGGAAGAAATTGTCATTGATGTCAAAGGGTGAATGGGCTATTGATATGATGACATTATGCATGCAAAAGTCAGTGAATTTGGGTGCAAGACCACTCTAGATTGGTAGCCCTCGACACACCATTTCGTTTGATAGGTGGTACACCTCGTGGGTCCTCTTGGTTGGAGAGATATTCAAATTTGAAGTTTGGTGCGCCAAATGAATGATGTTTTGGACCAAGATTTATCTCAAAATTTGATGGAAATATTATGGGTCATGGTTATTGCAAATCATTGACCTATTTGGTCTCAAAAAGAGAAATTTATATTTTTGAAAATGGCTTCCAAAAGGTGAGTTAAGGTCAGCTCCAAAAAAAATGAATTTATCAATCAAATTTTTGTTTAAAGGTTTGGTCGGCTCCATTTTTAAGGGTGTTTTAGGGCAGGGTGACCCTCCTTGTAGTCCCCCCTTTTCAAGTATAAATAGGGAACTCGTGTGCATTCCAAAAGCATCATTTTCACTCTTGATTATTTGGGTGATTAGTCCTGAAATTATGAGGCTAAGGGCATTGTTGAAGATCTCAACCAGAGGTTGAGTTTTAAAGGGTTTTGGTTTATTTTTATTTTTTTGTTTCTATGGTGATATGCTAGGACATGTCGCGTTTTTCTGAAGTGATTAAGGGCTGATTCTAATGCAGGTTTTAAGGCCAAATATGAGTTGTTGAGGGGCCAAGTTAGGGTTGTGTATCAGGCCTGTTTAGGCCACAAAAGGGAGGCCAAATTAGGCCTGTGAAGATCATAGAAGGGAGGCCGAATTAGGCTTGTGAAGACCATAGAATAGAGGCCAAATTAGGCCTATGAAGGCCGCAGAAGGGAGGTCAAACTAGGCATGTGAAGACTGCAAGAGAAGGCTAAGTTTGGGGTTGTCTAGGCTGGAGGAGAAGGCCGATTCTAGTTGCAGAAAGAGGCTGAATTGATGTTGTTTTGGCCAGAAAAGAAAGGCTGAATTAGGGTTGTTCTAGCTGCACGAGATTAAGGGTTTGTTGAGATTGAATTTCTGTGAGTAAGCCAAGCTCCAAGGACATACTCTAATGTTGTTCAAGGATTGATTCAAACATTGTTATGAGGTATAAGTGTTTTGGTTGTTGGTATTGTAATTTACTTGGTTTGTAAGGATTAAATAAGATCTACAACAATCATCTTAGATGAGCAGAGACAACAATGAGGTGATTTGTGAGTGAATAAAAGCTATTGTAAGTGGGTCACTATCCCTGATACGAGGGCCCAAAAGATTCTCCTTCTTATCTTAAATTGTAAGGGTGGTGTCAGGGAAGGAAGTTGTAGCATTAGGGGAATTTTGAGGTCTAAAATGGGCCTCCTAAGAAAAATGTACAACCAAAATAAACTTCATAAGAACCAATAGGATTCAAGATGATGTCAACCATGGGGGATGATTCACTATTTTTGGAATAAAAAAATAAAAAGATTAATAAATAATAAAACTACTTTTTCGACTTGTATTTTCAACTTATCTCCCTAAGGTTTTACTCAAATTTCAAGTAGGAGTACTCGTTGGATGCAAAATTTAATTCCTCATCCAAGTAGTACCCATGTTGCATATTTTCGATGGACCTTGCTACACAAAAAATGAGAAATACATGAAAAAATGTGATTGCAATCATGTTTTTCATGTATTTCTCATTTTTCATGTAGTACGGTCCATCGAAAGTATGCAACATGTGTACTCCTTGGATGAGGAATTAAATTTTGCATCCAACGAGTACTCCTACTTGAAATTTGAGTAAAACCTTAGGGAGATAAGTTGAAAATACAAGTTGAAAAAGTAGTTTTATTATTTTATTATTTATTAATCTTTTTACTTTTTTACTCCAAAAATGGTGAATCATCCCCCATGGTTGACATCATCATCTTGAATCCTATTGGTTCTTATAAAGTTTATTTTGGTTGTACATTTTTCTTAGGAGGCCCATTTTAGACCTCAAAATTCCCCTAATGCTACAACTTCCTTGCCTGACACGATCCTGCGACCCTTACAATTTGAGATAAGAAGGAGAATATTTTGGGCTCCTGTATCAGGGATAGTGACCCACTTACAATAGCTTTTATTCACTCATAAATCATTTCATTGTTGTCTCTACTCATCTAAGAAGATTGTTGTAGTAAACCCATAAAAAGATAAGTTGAAAAAATAGTTTTTTCTTTTTTTCCCTCTCAAATTTGATGATGTAATCTAATCTTATTTTATTATTTTCACTATTATTTTATAATTTCCTTAAGAGGCCCATTTTAGACCTCAAAAATCCCCTAATGCTTCCTTGAGTAGGTTGTCGCCTCCTTCCAGTGGATGTTGGTAAACCTGGGGGTTGTAGCCTACATCAAGTTGCAGCTTGTAAACAAAATTGTAACTATCTAGATAAGTTTCTATGGTTTTCTTCCCACATTGGGTTTCCACATAAATCCTTGTGTACTATTCTTGTGGTGTGATTCCTGTTAATGTTTTGTGATCTATAAATTGTTTAAAATTTATGAAATGTTGATTCATCCCTCCTTAGTATTTCCAACAATGTTAGCGTCTTTAATAGGTAGAGTTCTGGGGGAGTTGTTTAAAATTTATGAAACGTTGATTCATCCCTCCTCTCGAAATTTCCAACAATCTTAGCGTCTTCAATAGATAGAGTTCTTGGGTAGACACAAAACTAGAGTAGAGAGTTGTAGAGCGAATGAGGATGCCTGTTTGTTCCACGGAGGAGACGATAGAGACACCCTTGATCCAAGATAGTGGCCAGGGAGGAAATGTTCCTTGGAATATATGGGCCAAGCAAGAGATTGTCTCATCCAGAGAGACACTTGGAGAGAGAGAGTGGCCCCATGGTTCAGAGTTGGAGAGACTCATTGAGGAGGCAAGAGGCAAAATCGAGATCCATGTCCCTTTGTTGATGTACGTGACATAGAGGTATGGAGGAGTTCTTCTAGCAGGACAATTTGAGAATGGAGATGGAGGTGGTGGTCAGGATGACTACCCTAACTCACCTTCACATTGAGCCATGAGGAGTTGGCTCACTATTGCAATTGGGTGTCGAGTCATATGATGGGGCATGTCAAGGGTACCATTCTTCTGAGTAGAGTAGGATGATCTGAAGAGCTACTTGAATTCCATTCGGATTCGAGGTGGTTGCACTTGTGTAATGACATGAGTTCTTGAGGATTTGGTGTTGTGATCATATTACCTACCTTTTTAGTTGGAGACATAAGGGGATCCAACACATAGAGGCATGCAAGGGTGTTCACGAGTATATGACAAGAAGGGCAAGATCCAAGGTATAACACTTCATATGGCAATTGGGCTTCAGTCAGTGACACAAGTTTGTTGGTTAGAGCGTTGTCGATGATAATAACAATTTTGAGTGGGGTGGGATGTCAGACCCTCAGTGTGATGAGTGTGCATGCCTTGTCCATGATTGAGTTGGAAAGCTTGGCGACATCATCACTGGGCAGAGTGTATCCATCACAAGTATGTAAAACGCTTCATATGGCAATTGGGCTTCAGTCGGTGACATAAGTTTATTGGTTGGAGCGTTGTCGATGATAATAACAATTTTGAGTGGGGTGGGATGTCAGACCCTTAGGGTGGGATGTCAGACCCTCAGTGTGATGAGTGTGCACGCCTTGTCCATGATTGAGTTGGAAAGCAAGGTGACATCATCACTGGGCACAGTGTATCCATGACAAGTATGTAAAACACTTCATATGGCAATTGGGCTTCAATCGGTGACATAAGTTTGTTGGTTGGAGCGTTGTCGATGATAATAACAATTTTGAGTGGGGTAGGATGTTAGACCCTCAGTGTGATGAGTATGCATGCCTTGTCCATGATTGAGTTGGAAAGCTTCGTGATGTATCCATCACAAGTATGTAAAACACTTTCATTTTCGTGTTCGGTTGGGAAATTTGGGGTTTTCGGCGCAAGCACTTGCAATATCACATGGTACGACTGAGTTGGCATGTCAAGAGTTTGGTTTTTGGCGTTCCTATCACAAAATGAGTTGAGACGAGCCAATGTGGTTATTGGTGCAGGAAAGCGAGAGTCAAGACAAGACGAGGGAGATGTGTAATCAGTTATTGGCGCACCCCTACATAGGATGGGTTGACGCGTTGGCTATTGGTGCAGGTGAGTGAATGAGTGGGTGCGATCAGTTAATGGTGCGCCCCCATGAGATGAGATGAGGTAAAGTGGGCACTATCTGCTATTGACACACACCCCCACAAGACAAGATAATGGCAATTGGTTATGGCACAACAAATGTATATGGTGTTAACTTGGCATCTCAAGGATTGACTCGATGCATGGGAGTCATGTGTTGGTGATTGCATCATTATTGTTTTTATGCTTAAATGACTAAATCGACTAAAATGTGAAAAATATAGAACATTAAGAAATACACACAACATCCACAATAGACACAATTTTTTGGCTAGGAAACCCTTACGGGATATAACCCAACTAGAAGGCGAGGTTGCTTTTGACTAGCTAGAAGGTGAGGTTGCTTTGCTCTTTTTTCTTTAGTATGGAAATATGCAAGTACAACGAAAGAGGTGATCTCCATGTAGTTATCTGAGATCTCTGGCTTGTAAAGTTGCTATAGGATTTGAACCCTCTATTCTGCTCTCTAACTTCCCACTCCAAGTTACTTTGCTCAAGTTACTATGGAACACAATACAGTAGCATAGAATGGAACTCCTACCCCTCATAGTGGCTTGGTATTTAACATAGCTTGATAGCCAACTAGGGGTATGGTTTGAATCCCTCAACACTCAACTAAAGTTACAAGTTTGAACCTTCTAGAGTCTCCTTCAAAGTCCATGTGGCTAGCCCCATATGCATGAGTAACAAGGGTTGTTGTGCATCCACTCGTACTATGGTGGTCAATACGACAGGTCAATTTGTAGGAGGCATAACTTTTGCATATGAACTCAAATTGATGTGATTGTTGCTCTGTTGGAAAGGTGTTTGAGGGTAGATCCACATCCAGGGGTCTAATGCTAAAGTGGGAAATTTTTTACCCCAAACATGTGAACATTTCATCTATTGCAATAATTAGAGATTATTCTCTTAACTGTAAATTTAATTATGCAGTTTATTTGCTACGACAAACAATGAATAAATCACAACTGCAATGTTCACCATAAAATACTACGGAAAATAAAATACTGGAAAACTGAGAAATTCTAGCACACACACAAGAATTGTGACACTGTTATTTTTGGACAATTGTCCATGGAAAAACCCAATGTGGGAAAACCAATGCAACAATTGAGGGCTTTATTATTTATGCAGCAACAAAATTTTGAGTACAATAAAATGCCGCCAAACTAGCGTTTCTTTCTGAGAAAAATATTGGCAAAAATATCTGAGGGAATTTACCCTCCTTAAGCAATCCCGCAACAAATTGAGCCTCAGAACTAGCTATGGAACCCTATACGTCAGCGTTCTGCGTTGCTTCTGTGCAAGCCCTATTCATATTGGCTACAAACTGCCTTTGATGTGACGTCTAGTCTGTTGCTGCCACTAGAAGTGATTCTTCCGGCCTCTTGGAATTTTTCTCGGCCTCTGAACGCTGAATCGACCCTCCTTCTGGCTAAATCGGACTGCCTATCTTGAGGCATTGGGCAGTCCCAACACTACCTCCTGAGTAATATTTTCGGCCTTCTCTTCTGACTCTTCCGGAACTGTAGATTCCTCCAGAAATATGCTACTCTGCCCTCTGCCACTTGCAACTCGACCTTTGACTCTATTTCTCTCGCCACTAGAAAATCAAACTGTCTAGATCACTGAGTATCTGCTTTGGTGTATGTTCTCCATCTACCCGCTGACTTCTTATAATCTTCTGTCGAAGCACCAACGACCAAGATTAGAACTTAATCAAGGGCCTAGATTAATTCCTCGTCGATCCGTGTGAGTTTCTAGATAATTCTCACCTTGACTTATTAATTAACCAATTTTCCTAAGTTTAGACTTAGGAAACATTAAAAAATAGGATAATAATCTCATTAAGTCATCTCTAGGTAGAATTTCTAGAAATGATTTTTGGGTTTTGGAGGTCTCGTGTATTCTAGCCTCTCCACCAAATTTCATGGCTAGAACACATCCGATGCTACAAAAATTAACAAAACAACAACATTTGATGCCTCAAATGGTTTCAGAAAGTTTCAAAATCCAATTCTTCAAACTTGGAACCACCAATAAAAATGACCCTGCAAGTTGATTCTTCCAATTTTTCCACTCTCAAAGCATCATGATAGATGATGAATAATATAATGATCCAATTTAGATCATCTTCCTCCAAATCTCCATTGAGAAAGGTGCTCTTTTGATCCCTCTGATGGACCTTCCAACCAAATTGTGTCACCAGGGTGAGAACTAACCAGATGGTACCCATCTTTGTTGTAGGAAAGAAGCTCTCCTCTTGAGCGAAGCTCTCCTCCTAGTTAATGCCTTCTCATTGAGATAACCCTTTTGTGACCAATTATGTCTTGTATTTGTCAATCATGCCACCTTCCTCGTACTTGATCTTGTGTACCCATTTATGGCCAATGGGTGTCTTCCCTAGTTGCAGAGTTGTGAGATCCCAAGTATTCTTTTTCATTACACTTTCACATTCAATTATCATCGCCTTCTCCCATTCATGTCTTCCTTTTTCCTTCTCGAACACTTGTGGCTCATATACTTCTTGAACATTGCTATCAAAGCAAAGTTAACCATGTTTGGTTTTGTTTGCTCTTACCTCTCAATGATTGTGCCTTGATCATTTCACTAACTCAAACATATCCAATGGTGTTGTGCCACCACTTTGGTCTCTTCTTAGGATCTTCCCCATCAAAGTTGTCACAATGATCTGGGCTACGTGTACTTGTATTGGAATCATCAAAATCAGGTCCTAGAGACTCCTCATGTTTAGAATCTTCCCCCTTTTTGGGTGAAGTTGCCTAAAGCTTGATACCTAAATCCTTGGCTGAAACAAGCTAATGGTTTGTGATTTTGATCTATAAAGAAGGCTAGAAAGGTCCAACTTCCTCATTATCTACAACATCTATGTTGAAGTTCAATTGATTGGTGTCAACGTCAACCAATTTGTAGGCTTTATGACTATTGTTGCACCCTATGATCATCAATTTCTTGCTTTTAGAGTCTAACTCGGTATTCCTCTCATCTAAAATCTAAGCATAAGTAGTGGAACCAAAGACTTAAGAGGACTAACACTGGGGTACCTCCCAAACCATGCTTCCTTTGGGGCCTTTGCTTCACCACCATAGTTAGAAATCCATAATAGGGATATTTTTGTGAATATTTCCTCAAGCCAAAACTTGTTAGGAACACACTTGTTCTCCATTATACACTGGAGTCTAGACCACCTCTATGATAATACTGTTTTGCCTCTCAACCACTCCATTTTGCTATGGAGTGTAGGGTGTAGTGAATTGTCTTTTAATTCCATGTTTAACAAAATAGTTATCAAAATCTTTTGAACGGAATTCACCACCATTGTCAAACCTAAAATTTGTAAAGTGACACCCCAACCTTTTTCTACTAATGATTTAAACTTTTGAAATTTAATAAACACTTCAAAATTCAATTTCAAAAAGTACACCGACGTTTCCCTACTTTAGTAATCCACAAACATAATGAATTACCTAGCACCAACAATTTATGCCCATGTTCATTGGTTTACAACCCTCTACATGAACCAATTGAAGGACTCTCTATGCTTTCCATGCTTGTCCTTTATTAAATTGTGCTCAATGTTGCTTCCTTGTCTAACAAGCTCCACATACACCCTAAATCTACCTTTGAATGTTAGGAAGTCTATCTACCAAATTCTCTCAAACTAACTAAGAGAGGTGAATCAAGTTAAGATGCCCATACAATTGATGCCAAAGTGTATTGATACCTTATGCCCTCTTGTCCATCATGATCGAAGACGACATATTCTTCATGAAGAAGGGTTTGCCCTTGTCCAATGTTTCATGCAACTCTTTCAAATGCTTCCAAATCTTTATTCCCTATCTAGACCTCCAAGAGCATTTCATCTATCACAGATAACTTAAGTAGTTTTAATGCTTCTCTATCTCACTCATCAAACTTGTCCTTGACTCTAACTGTAACTTGTGGTCAGAGATCATTACCGGACGATAGCAGCCAAGCACCTGTAATCAAATATGGCCAACATATGCTGCTTTTACGTATTGTAGTTCTTGCTATAGAACCCCATGCTGTGTTTGAGCATGATGTTGGGTAAAGAGGCCATTGCTACAAGTCACAAATGCAAAAATAGACACTAAAACAAAGTAAAGTGTTGAAATACTTGTTTTTTCTTCCTCAATATGCAATCCCAAAGTAAGGAAACCTAGATACTAGATCTTATTGGCAGCAGTAGCCACATATATCATTGAAAATCAAACATGCAAATTTATGATAAATTAGGGTTTTAAAACCAAAAATCTATCGATCCTAGTTTTTAATAATTTGAAACTCTTTTGGCTCTTTGATATGTCACAATGGTGATCCCTTAATCCATGTCTATTGGCAACAGTCCCTAGATCTTTATGCTCACACAGATTCTGTGGCACCTAGACTATTGATGTGGCACCTAGACTATTGAAGTCACAAGAGTGGAAACCTTGGTTTTCAAAGGCTTAATAATATGGCTTTGAGAATGTTGGTCTCTTATGCCATATAATGATTACATGATCACATTAAAAAAATACAAGATAGAATTGATAATGGAAAAAACAAAAATTCTTATAAAAAGTTACAATCTAGTCAAATCAATCTATTTTATGAATATGGGAATCTGCTTTATGAATATGGGATAGACCAAGAAACAAACTAAAATGAAATAATGAATAAAAGCATAAAATAACCTAAAATCAGAGTGATTTTATTAATGCCTATATTTAATATCTATTGCATAAAATAACCTAAAGTCAAAATAACTTTATTAATGCCTATATCTAATATATAACTGACCATTATAATTATAGTCTGTCATTTACTTTAACAAAATGCACTTGTCAAATAATCTGTTATTTACTTAAACAAAATGCACTTGTCAAAAAGAAAAGGCTGAGCCAATTTTGAATCTAATTAATTGCTTCTTTTCCACTCGTTTTTATGTTATGAACTAACTTTTCACTATCCACGTCCTGATGTTTCTTGTTGACCTTCTTTGATTTGTTGTTTAACTGTGCCTTATCTCACCTTTCCACTTTCTAGTGTCCCTACCATCCTGTTTATATTGTTTCTGAATTCAGTCATTCAACTCGAATTTCTTCATGCATAAAGTATATAGAAATTCTTTAACTGTTCAGTCAAGTTGCAGCCATTTAAATAAGCTATATATTCATTTTCATTTTTTTGTCCATTATTTTCAACAAGACTGCAGAATAGTCACATCAACTGAGTTATCGAAAGATTTCCTATCCTTTTAGTTCATAGGAAGCTCTTTATGAACAAAACCCATGACCATGGCCATAATTATAAGAAACATTTGTAGAAGAAAGATAAGCTACAAACCAGCCATTTTTAGATGTGGAACAATCTGCTTATAGCGCTCAAGTACTTCTTCAAAGCCATGGCAGGGTCGATTGTTTTCATAGAAGCTGAAGACACTATCATCGTGTGTAGTTGCTGTTCCATGCATAGCTAAATATTAGTAGAAATCAAATGCCTAAGATAGACCATAGTCAGTTCTAATCTGATTACCATGTATAAATACATAAAGATGCAATTAAAATGGATAAAAGCTTTATAGTTACCAACCATCACCGAAGCCAAAACATGGGATTAGGTTGTCCTCGTCAAAAGGAGACAAAGTACGTCCAATAATAGAAATAGCTTGTTCATATGGATTCGTAGTACTGCCAATCTCATGTAGACTTCGCCCATTAAAAGAATGTTTCCCTGAAATCACCAAGACTAATGAATTGACAATTGAAGTTTGCATAGCTTAATCAAACCAACCTACAATATTAGTCATCTGATTTTCTTTGTTTTCTGGCATGGGCACATGGAGAGATAAGAATCAGTTATATCACCTGTCCATTCATTGCTCTTAGTGAAGTCAATACCAACAATCAAGTTAGAAGACTCAAGTCCAGCCTGTCTCAACGCAGCAGTTACCTGTACAATTATCAATCATGCATTTCACATTTTCAAGAGCTTTTAAATGGAAAAAGAGAACTATTGCCATGAAATAATAGTCGACAAACTGATAGAAAGCTTTGCAGATCTTACTAATCTAACCCAAAATGCTATTTCGTGAATTTCAAACACATGTTCAATAGCTTAAAACAAAGGTTCTTGACTTCCAAAATGGAATTTCTGAATTGTTACCCAATTTTTTTTATCTATTCATGTAGATACACCACTTTTAATTTCGAAGATACATTGTTAGTTACTGAGAACTTAATGATGGCTTTCATGTGCTTAGAATATATCATTTTGTTTTAGAAAGATTTTACATTGTTGTGATATTTCTTTGCAACTTCGATGTAAGAATTATATTATTTCTTTAAAATAAGATTATCATTATCTTTTATATATTCCATTGATCTGACCTCAAGTTTATTATAGATTAACTTGACACCTTGTAGGTGACAAGTGTGGCAAATAATTCCCACAGCGAAATACTACAGTATTATTTTCATTTTGGTTTGTTATAACTGCTTTGATTTTTACTTTCGATATAATATTGTTTTAATAATAAAAAAATTTGCGAAAATAGAATCTTTTTTGGGGTAAAAAGTTGTATCTGACTAGTTTTTCAAGAGCAGCGATTGAAATTCCATGTGTTTCACAATCTTACTCAAATAGTCGATCAGAGTTCTCGATCAATTGAAAAAATAAACTGCTCCGATGGGGGTGTTATGGCAGCGGAAATGAAGGGTATGATATGATGTGCCCCCTCGCTGCCCCTCTTTGTACACCACATTATCAAGGCTCTTTTATGAGACCTCTCCTCGCAATGAGGGTTGTAAAGGCTCCCTAGCACATCTTAACGCTCAGCTCTATTGCGTGGTTTGCAACCCCCACTATACTCCTCTTGGGTAATTTGCTCACCCTCTTTTTGTTCCTCTGACGCCTCCTCCTGAGGCTCCCTCCATCGGCTATGGCTTTTGACTATCACATGGTTACCCATGTTAGGGGTCTTTTCCAACCCCTTCGGCGGTTTTTTCTAAAGGAGGAGGACTTGCCTCGAGCCCATCGATGGGGTAGCCCTCTTGGCATGACCTTCTGGTTAAATTCTTTCACCACCAACTTCTGCAGCGTCCCACCCAGCTCCAACCGGGCATTAGTGAAGTCTTATTGCCTTCGGCAACCGTGATGCACTAACATGCTTGTCGTTGATGTGGAGGAGAAGGTCAAGGAGCTTCTGGTGATTCTAGAGCTAGGTTTCGTGCAAGTATTCAATTCATAGTTTTCACGAGCACACCCCACCGGATATTCAAGGGGAAAATCGATTGGTTGAGGTAGAAATTCGGCAGAAAAGACAGGTGACCTTGGACTTGAAGGTTATGGTAAGTAACTGGTAACTTCTCGAGACAATAGAACCATTATCTTCATACAATGGACTTGTATTGGCATGTCAAGCTGCTATTGGGTAAGATCCTTGTGGACAAAAGACAAACCCAGGTAAACCTCATGCATTGACAAGACGAGTTCAGGGATCTCATGTTGGATGTGGTAGGATGGCTTGCTAGGCTAGAGATGGGATCTCCACCCAATTCTCCAATTCCTTCGCTATGTAAGGTCGAGGAACAACCCATCAACTTTGACACCTCATTGTCTTCCTAATTCTCAGGTTTCTTATGTTTTATGGTTTTATTCCTTGGGTTTCCATGTTTTCCCACTAGGGTTGTTGGCACTTTATTTTCAAAGTTTATGTTTAGTCTTCTTAGTTTGTTGTCTCAAACTCTGCAGAATTCAAATGCGCACCTTTTATTTTTTGTTGCTAGTTTCGCTCATGGTGGGGCTGCATTATCTTTGTGAACTTTTAGGTCCTAGATTGTCAACTGTGTTTCAGTTATGCTGCTTTAGACTCTTTATTCTTTTGTCTCTTGTTTGGTTTCCAGTGTGGCAAATCAGAGACAATAAGAAATATATCTGAGTTGTAATCATTTGATATTTTGAATGCAAAATTAGCTTAAAAAAATGTGACTATTAAATTTCCAAATTCCAATGGGGAAGGCAGGAATGCTATCCCCTTTAACCTATTAGTTTCAAATTGGACACATCATACTTGCAAAGAAAAAATACGTGCCAATGGCAAGGAAGTTGGTTAACCTAATCCCAACAACCATTACAGTTTTACCTGTTTCAGAAACCTTCAATCTCAGATTCAATGGAGTAGACCGAACTTTGAACAATAAAAAAGCAATGGAGCAACATTTCATGAATCTTTGTCGAATGAAGAAAGATCAGAGTCTATTAAAAGATCCCCTCGCCCCGCCAACTAAAGCTGCAAAGTTTTCATTTTCAACATGGGCTAAATGCAGAGCACAGAAAGAGCCACAACTTTGCCTTACAGCAATGATGCAGTCCTTGAATCCCATTTTGCGTGTATATGGTAATGAGAAGAAGCCCTTCTCCATAGTGGCTACATCCCTGTCTCAAAAGGTTGAAGCCATCCTAAGAAAGCGAAGCAAATTTCCTTCGATTTCCTATCAAGAAGCCTTGAAGGCAAGGGCGAGTTTGACAAATCCATTCCTAACAACCTACCAAACTGGGAATCTCCCTCGAAGAAGTGAGAGCTTCAGAATTGAGAAGTTAGAAAGCATCAGAGTACTCTCAACTTCCTCAGACCGAACTTGAAGCATAACATTGAGTGACAAGGGCAATACTTGCAACCACAAATCCAACGAATACTCGCCAAGGTGTCGTTGAGTAAATAAAAACTGTACTGAAAACTATTTGACTAAATTTTTATTCTTCTAATGTACATGAGCATTTTAAAGGCATGAAGCCATATAATTCAAAATGATAAAAATATTGCCCATGGGGCATAGAATAGATGATGACAAGGTGCCCTATTAAGACACTTTGTGGTGGAAAGGTCACTGATTCAAAACTTTGTGGGCAAAAGTCCAATCATGTTAAGGGCTGGTGTGAAGCAGGGTGGGTGTGATCCCCAAGTGATTTTGACGGCTTAGATGCCCTTGGGTCGTGGTTACTCAAGCCACAAGTTAGGCGTCCACGTGCCAATCAACTCAAGACTCACAATACCTAACAAAAAACTTGAGAAAAATATGTATAATTTGATAGGAAGAATGATGGTACAACATATGTGCGCTATATATTGTATTGTATGGGGTCACACTAATTAACTAAATAATCATGATACACAAGAATTATCAATTAGCTTCATGATACACACAGTGAATATGATTAATTTGTTTCATTACAAAAATTGTAACTATTAAGTTGTATCTAAGTCGAGGTTAGTTCAATTGTTGAATGGAAAAATGATTTGTCCAAACACATAATGTTATCATTAGGATTGTGCGAGTCTTAGTTGAGCTTGGATGCTCTTTAAGACAATGTAACCCCCACAATTAGCTCCCATCCTCAACCACTCCCCATGGGATATAAACTTGGGTCTTGATGGGGGCTAAACCCTGCACAAACCAATTGATCTACACCCCACGAGTTAATTTCATTACATGTTATCTTTATATAAGATGCTTTGTCCTCAACATAAGTACAAAGATCAATGCCAAAGTTCAACTTTTATCATGTGTCAATAACAAATGGTATTCTTTGTTTAATGTACAAATGTGTCCTTTCACCATGAATGCTAGAAAATGGATTCCTCATGCAAAAGGAATGTCATACATACAACGTGGATCTTAAAAAAGGGTCTATGGTAGATGATATAGTAAAAGAGATGCAATATAGAGTTTGGTCCTGATGTTCAACTAATAATATAATATTTTCAAGGAAGTTGGTTTCCCTCATTAAGAAATCATTGTGGTTGAGAGAAACATTGATCAAAAGATTGACAATGTATATAGTGCTTATCAAATTATCTTTTGATGTAATAGCTTGAACTTTAGTTTCATCATCAACAATGATGCCCTAAACTTTTATGCACAATGTCTAGCTACATTTATGGCTAGCACATGGGAAACAAAGGAAAGGTCTTGTTTTCTCTTCCTCAAATTGCCTTTTTCTTTCACAAAGTTCAAACTCTTGGTGACTCTGCTCCTAGTATAGATCAATACCCATACCTTGCTCTATGCTCATTTGAGGCTATTGCCTCTTAAGGCTCTCCTACATGTATACATTGTTGGTTTTCAAAACCTTCTAGGTTACTTCAATTGGTGACCATCTTTTGTTGAAGAATCTAGGGCAAATAAGTTGAAGAAATTTCAACCCCCACTCCGGTTATCAGTTTTCCTAATCATTCCATGCATTTAGTTTTAAATCCAAGCATGATAAAAATTCTAAAATCTAGAAATGATAATATTTTATAAAAACACAAATTTAGAGATTTCACAACTGCTGAAATTGGAAAAATAAAACACCGTAAAATTATGACAGCCACACATAGAAAATAACACTATGATTTTTGGTCAATGTGACCCTGGAAAAAACCCCCTACAACTCTTGGGGAAAACCAGTTTGAGAGCTCTTCTTTATTTCTGAAAATGCTTTTACAAAGAAACTGAATTACAAAGCAAAAATTCCAGCAACCACAAATTACAACTTATCTTGATTTTCGTGCTTCAACTCCACCTCGAAAATCGCACCAATCAGCAAACAGCCAAAATAGAAATTTTTACAGCAATAAAACAACATTAAATGTTGTACGACAACCTCGAAAAATGTGCCCAAAACTTGTTGTTTCTCTTCGATCTCTATGCCTTTATCTTGCTGTACAATTTTTCCTTGAGATGTGTGCCAATAAATGTTGCTGCCCAGATTTGCTGAAATGTCTTCTTGCTTCTCTCCTTCACTTTCTCACTGCTCAGAAATTTTCTCCTTGCTCCTCTCCTCTTTCTCTCAAATGCTCATGAAAGAAATGAATGATCTTTTCCTCCTCTTCTCCTTTTATTCTTTAAATGACATTTTGGGTTACCCTAAGATCTAATGGTTGAGATTAATTTAGATCTAGGGATGAGATTAAATGTGCATTTAATTCTCACTTTCTATATTTTAACTCACGCACTTAAATAAAGACCCAGTTAGCCTTTTATTTCCATAGTCACTTTTTCACTTTCTAATTCTTCATTGAGTTTAATAAAGTCACCTTTAAATTAGAATGTAACTTTACCACTTATAATGTCACTTTTAAATTAGAATGTAACTTTACCACTTATAAAGTCACTTTTAAATTAGAATGTAACTTTACCACTTGTAGAGTCACTTTTAAATTAAATTGACTTTACCACTTATAAAGTCACTTTATGAGAAAAGTACAAATAAATTTGGACACTTTTCCCTAGGCCAAAGATCAAAGCCTTACGGAACCACTTGTCCTCTGGTACCCAAATTTTAACACTCCCTCTTACCGAGGAAAGTGTTCCTCACCACTCCCATCTTGTCTCTGAAGTAGACATGCTTGCCCCGTGGTAAGGCTTTGGTGAAGATGTCCTCTACCTGCTCATTTGTGGAAATGTACTGAAGCTTGATAACTCCCTTGTGGACATAGTCCTTGATGAGGTGATACTTGATCTCAATATGCTTTGACCTGTCATGAAAAACTGGATTCTCCGTGAGTTTTATGCAATTTTGATTATCACAGTAAATTAGTGAAGGTCTCAATGCCTGACCAAAAAGACCAGACAACATCTTGCAAAGCCATATGGCCTTACAACTAGCCAAACTAGCAGCCATATATTCTACCTCAGCTGAACTCAATGCAACTGACAGTTGTTTCTGGCTGATCCACGACACAACTACCGAACCCAACCCAAAACAACATCCGGAAGTAATCTTCCTATCTAAAACACAACTTGCCCAATCTGAATCCGTGTACCCTGCCAGTCTCACTCCATCACCCTGTCTATAATCCAGACCAAAATCCACGGTCCCCTGCAAGTAACGAAGAATGTGTTTTGCAGCCACCCAATGCACTCTCCTGGGCTCACACATGAATTGACTCATAGTGTTAACTGCAAAACATATATCTGATCGAGTGTTGACCAAATACATCAAACAACCAATCAACTATCTGTATAGAGTTGGATTCACCAACTTGGAATCAGAAGTGTGAAGCTTCTTCCAGTTAGTGAACATAGGTGTAGACATGGGTTTGCAGTTCTCCATGTGAAATCTGCTAAGAATATCCACAATGTACTTCCCTTGTCCTAGGATGAAATGCCCCTCCTCCTGCCACACCTCCAATTCCAGAAAATAATGCATCAAGTCGATATCCTTCATCTCAAACTCTGAAGCAAGATCTCTCTTGTAGCCCTCAATGAGTCTCTCTGCACCAGTGATGATCAAGTCATCAACATACAACACCAGAATGAGAGACTTCTCACCCAACACAATGAAGTGTAGGTTCGGATCAACCTCACTCTTTTTGAAACCCAACTGCTGCAAGTATGTATCAATCCTAGAGTACCAAGCTCTAGGAGCTTGCTTCAGGCCATAGAGTGTCTTTTTCAATCTGCATACATGGGACTCCTTCCCATGCAACTCAAAGCCCTGCGGCTGCTTAATATAAACCTCCTCCTGAATCAAGCCATTGAGAAATGCGGTCTTCACATCTATCTGGTGGATCTTCCAACCCATCTTTGTTGCAATCGATATAATGGAGCGAATAGATGTATACCGAGCTACGTGAGCGAAGGTCTCCTCATAGTCAACTCCCTCTACTTGTGAGAACCCTCTTGCCACAAATCGAGTCTTGAACTTCTCGATGCTGTCATCTGCAACATGCTTTATCTTGTAGAGCCATCTGGAAGTAACAACTGATTTTTCTTCAGGCCTTGGCACTACCTCCCAAACACCATTCTTCATAATAGAAGAATACTCCTCCATCATGGCCTCTCTTCAGACCTGCTCGCTGGCTACCTCCTCAAAACTAGATGGCTCAGAGTTAGCAATGCTTGTTACCAATGCCATGTAACTACAAAACTGCTCAAGTGGTTTACTCTCTCTACCCTATCTCTTTGGCCCAGCAACTGATGTGGCCTCGCGCAAGGTATCTGAAGCGACTTGGGCTTCCTCTTCCCTGAGCATACTTCTCCCACCGGAGTGAAAGAATCCTCATCATCATCAGAAGCCTGAACTCCTGAATGCTTGTCAACTAACCTCATGCCTGAACCTGTGCTTGTAGATGCTGAAGTACCATGCGAATTGTCCATTAGTGGACTACCCTATGAACTGCTCTGCAGACTGCCCTGCATGCTGCCCGAGGAACCACGCACCTGACTTTGAGATCCACTGCTCACTGATGGACCTGACACTGTAATCGATGTACACCTCCTGATCCCTGACCACTGGATCCCTGTGACTGATTCAGTTGCTCCTGAGGGTCTGGTGACTCTGGATACTCTAAGTCTCGTGACCTCCTGAAAGCTCTCTCTTTCTCGAACTTCACATCCTGCCTGACAACCACTTTCCTCTGCGTAGGAATATAAATCCGATAAGCTTTCGAGGTCTCGCTATAACCCACAAAGATACCCTTGTCTGCAGTGGACTCTAGCTTGGTCCTGTTCTCCTTGGGGACATAGGAATATGTAAGGCAACCAAATATACAGAAGCGCCTAAAATTAGGCTTCTTCCCAGAAAAAGCCTCCTCTGGAGTCACATTCCCCAAGGCACGATGTGGACTCCTGTTTTGCAAGTACACAGTAGTGTTGCAGGCCTCTGCCCACAAAAATAAAGGTAACCTTTGATCATGAAGCATGGCTTTGGTAGCCCCTGCAATGGATCTGTTCTTTCTCTCCGCAACCCCATTCTACTGGGGGTAGTAAGGAACTGTGATCTCCCTTCTAATGCCTGCCTCAGCACAAAAATCAACAAACTCACCAAGGGTATACTCCCTTCCATTGTCTGACCTGAGGACCTCGATCTTCCTACTTGCCTGGGTCTCCACAAGAGCTTTGAACTCTTGAAACCGCTTGAAGACCTCACTCTTGGTCTTCAAGAAATAAATCCAGGTCTTCCTGGAGTGGTCATCAATGAATAAAACATAGTACTTATAGCCACTCAAGGATACATGAGACATCCAACCACTCACATCGGTATGAATCAAGTCAAGGATCCCGGTTGCTCTGCTGTCACTGCTGGGAAAAGGGGATTTGGCAAACTTCCCCATAGCACATCCTCCGCATACATCAAGGTGATCAGAACTGAAATCTGGCACACCAATGGTGAACTCTGGTAATGTACTCAAGGCCCCATGATACATGTGCCCCATCCTGCGGTGCCAAATCTCACACAACTTTGAACTGCTAGATCTGTTGTCGGTCTTGTTTTGGGTGATGCTACTCAATGCCATCAAAGGCTGGAATGAGAACTTGTACACCTTGGCATGGCGCACACCAATCTCTTTAGCTGAAGAAGCTGGAGTTCCCCTAGGATATATAAGCACTTGCCCTCTCTTGAACAACACATCATACCCTCTTTTCTCAAGTGCGGAGACGGATATCAGGTTCTTCTTCATTCCAGGCACATATAGAACATCTTACACTTTCAAGGGAGGTTTGGGTCCCCTATCAAATGTCAATGTCCCCACACCGACTGCTCTAACAATGTTGTCATCACCAATTACTACTTCCTTATCAGTATCACCCTCTGAAAGCTCTGAGAAGTACTCTCTAACTCCTGTCATTTGGCGACACGCGCCACTGTCAACATACAAAATGCTAGAAGATGCTCTACTAGTAGCGGGGAATGCACACACCCTTTGAACCTGTATGGCAGGTGATCCTGCATTAGTGGCCTCACAAGCTATGAACCCAAACTCCAGATCAAATCTCTTTGAGAAGCTCTCTATCTTTGCAGAAACTGCCATGGATTTATCTTTCCCTTTCTTGTTCTTCTTCTCCGAACACACAACAACATAGTGTCCCAACTTTTGACAATTCCAACATTTGACTTTGGAATAGTCCTTCTCCTTGTTTTGCTGCTTGCCTTTACCTTTGCCTTTGCCTCCACTGTTGGAAGTTTGCTTCTTTGCTCTGCCCTTCTTGCCTCTTGCTAACAATGCCACATTGCCATCTTCCTCCACCTGTTTGGCTGCCTCAAGATGGCTCTTTCCGATCTCATTCTGAATGCAATCATCCCGCAACCTCTCCCAATCGGGAAGGTTTTCTGTGCAACAATGCCATCCACAAAATTCTCCCAAGTCTTATGAAGACCATTCAAAGCAATTCTCACCAACTCAGTGGGTGCAATGATCTCACCTATGACTGCCAACTCATCTCTCACTGAAGTGATCTTTGTGAGGTATGTTGTAGCGCTGTCAGTCTTAGCCATTTTAATGGCCTTCAGTTTCTCCTTTAGGACCATTTTTCTGTTTTCATTTGAGCTCTGGTAAAGACTGGTCAAGGCTGTCCACATCTCATGTGCATAAATCTTTCCTCTCACACGAGGAATGACATGGTCTTTGATTCCTTCCAGAATCAATCTTTTTGCCTAAGCATTCTTTTTGTTAAACTCTGCCAGTTGTACAAGGTCAGCAAGTACTACTACTAAGTTTTGTGTGGTATTTACCATAATGCCCCAAACTTCTGCTTCCTCAAAGATGCTCTGGATTCTCTCCTTCCATGCACTGTAGTTGTTTTGCCCATCCAACCTGTCTTCAACTCTCAAACCCAAAGACATGTTTCACTGTCCTACCAAACTGAAATTTTCAAATCTGTGGTAAAGGTTTCTGTGTAAAAATCAGCTTGCTGTAATTTTCACTTTGTTGTCCCAAACTACACTTTTCGGCCAACCAAGCTCTGATACCATGAAGAAATTTCAACCCCCACTCCAGTTATCAATTTTCCTTGTCACTCCATGCATTTAGTTTTAAATCCAAGCATAATAAAAATTCTAAAATATGGAAATGATCATATTTTCTGAAAACACAAATTTAGAGATTTCATAACTGCTGAAATTGCATAAATAAACACCATAAAATTATGACAGCCACACACAGAAAATAACACTGTGATTTTTGGTCAATGTGACCCTGGAAAAAACCCTTACAACTCTTGGGGAAAACTAGTTTGAGAGCTCTTCTTTATTTCTGAAAATGCTTTTACAGAGAAACTGAATTACATAGTAAAAATTCTAGCAACCACAAATTACAACTTATCTCGATTTTCGTGCTTGAACTCCACCTTGAAATCATGCTAATCAGCAAACAACAAAAACATAAATTTTTACAGCAATAAAACAACATTAAATGTTGTACAATCAGCCTCGAAAAACGTGCCCAAAACTTGATGTCCCTCTTCCTCAATTTTTGTGCCTTTCTCCTATTGCATGGTTTTTCCTTAGGATGCGTGCCAATAAATGTTGCTGCCCATATTTGCTGAATGTCTTCTTGTTGCTCTCCTTCACTTCCTCACTGCTCAGAAATTTTTTCCCTGCACTTTCTTCTCTTTCTTTCAAATGCTCATGAAAAAAATGAATGATCTTTTCCTCCTCTGCTCCTTTTATTCTCTAAATGACCTTTGGGTTACCCTAAAATCTAATCACTGAGATTCATTTAGATCTAGGGATGAGAATAAATGTGCATTTAATTCTCACTTTCTATTTTTTAACTCACCCACTTAAATACAAACCCACTTAGCGTTTTATTTCCATAGTCACTTTTTCACTTTTAATCCTTCATTGAGTTCAATAAAGTCACCTTTAACTTAGAATGTAACTTTACCACTTATAAAGTCACTTTTAAATTAGAATGTAACTTTACCACTTATAAAGTCACTTTAGGAGAAAAGTACAAATAAATTTGGACACTTTTCCCTAGACCAAAGATCAAAGCCTTAGGGAACCACTTGTCCTCTGGTACCCAAATTTTAACATAAGTGTAGTGTGATTCTTCGTTACTTGATAACAATTTGTGGAGTCTTTTTACTTTTTCTTGTTAGCTTAATCTTCTTCTTATTATTATTAATGCATGTGTGTATACTTCATCAAACTACTACCAAAACATAAGAACAAGAACACAAGATGTTGGCTCTCTGCGGGGCCAAAACCTCTCTTCTCTTGAGAGGAAAACCCTTTGGTAAGTTTTCTCTTAGTGAAGCTTCTTTCTTTATCAATGCCAAACCCTAGACCCTTGACTAGAAGAGCCTCCAAGCACAAGTCAAGTCCTTCCTTTTTCTTGCACTATGTTTCCCCGACACTTTGTCTACCTCCTTCCGATACTTCATTCCCCGACACTTCATCCTTCTTCCGACACTTCGTTCTTCCTTCCACTGTAAGTAGATCTTCTAGAAGAGATACTTTTCCTTAGTGATATCCTTCACCTAAGGATATTCATTCCTTCTCTTGATCGTCTGAGTTCCTTCTTGGTGTATGGTGGAAGGCTTAGTGTGACAGCACTGCAGCCCTAATTCTCTCACGTGTGGGAGGTACCCCAAATAATTAGGGTCCTTTTTCCTTTGCTAGAGAGATAAGCTTCTTTGCTTGACTTGGGAGGCCTTGTAAGCCTAATTTCAAACCCAACCAACACTAATTCATGAATTGTTTGATCTTGTTGTTATACCCGCAGACTTACCCACCTCTTCTTCGCACATGTGACTGTTTCTAGCCCTAGAAACAATCCTCTTCACTTCGGCCCTCTTCCTCCTTCCTTCACTTATCTTGGAGACCCTATATGCTTATGTTCTTATTTCGAATAATGAAGTTTGTGTGACTGTAATAGAGGGCTGATATGACAGCAGAGAGACTCTCTCCTTCTTCGCATGTGTGACTGTCTTTTAGCCCTAAAACAGACTTCCAAGGCTTCGATATTTCTTCCTCCTTTTTCACTATACTTGTAGACCATTTCTTCGTCCTTTCTTCACCCTTTTTCTCAGCTACCTTCATTGATTTTAGAGAGATGGATGGCATTATAGTGGAGTGGAAAACCTCTATATATAGAGGATTGTCCCTCCCTTTAGGCTGACTAGAAGACAGTTTGTAGGCCGACTTGTTGTCTTACTTCATATGGCTTCTTTGGTGGTGTAACATGCTTGAATGAGCTTCTTTGGTGGTGCCTTTGCATAGAAGGAGACTTGACTTTGCTTGGAGGTATTCTCTTGACTTTAATACATATTCATACATGGTGTAACACGCCCTTAAGGCCTTCAAAATTTCCTTTTGACTATTTGACTCACCTATAGCACTTAACATGTGCTAGACCTACTTCAATGAGCAAGAAACTCATTGACATATATTAAAAAATAATATTTTTTTTTCTTGAATAAGTACAAATATCAAAAATACATTTATGAAGACCGAACCTAGTTACATTTTCTTCAACACTCCCTCTTAACTAGAGAGGTATTCATACAACATTACAAGGTATTTGGCTATTATCAATCTTGAAGAATTCACATAAGAGATACCAGATTTGCAATCCATCTGTTATAGCATCATATCCATCAGCGTTGTCACAGTTCAAGGCCTTGACTAACATCGCCATCTCTTCATGAGATCATCAACTACAATGCTGGCGAGACCAATGATTTATAGACATCATCATTGTCTTTCAAGGTACATACCCACCCGAGTGTTCTCTGAGTATGACCTTCTAGGACTATTCTTTTATTGGGTTTCCAACCCTCAAAGAATATCAGTCCTCTTGCCTACTCTTGTCTTGAATGCCCTACACATCCTCAAAGAGTATCAAATGCTAGATGATTACACAATCCTCCCATTCTTTCATCCCAAGTGAAGACAAGAATGTTTTGTTTATCTTATGTCTACATTTCCATTCATGGCCTCAATCTAGACTTGTGGTTGTTAGTCCTGGTCTTGTGCATGACCCATGAGATGGAAAAACACTAATGTCACTCCTTTGTAATCAGGGGTGATCCAAAACTCCCTCTTGATTAGGGACTTATCAGAGCTCCCTCTTAACTAGGGACCTTTCATTCATTAACAACTTATTCTTTGTGAGTCTTTCAACTGCTTGATCTCCTTCCTTTCTTTGATGTCATGAAGTGTTTGTTTGAACTTCTTCTAGGTAGGGCACCATCCATCGATCACTTTCCGTCCTGGTTTGTCATGTCATTGCTTCCTTCATGGAAAATGGCTTTCCTGTCATACATCAGGTTTTTATTGTCATCTGACTACTCCTTTGTCATCTGTCCATGCTTCAAAATACATTTCTCATGGATGCTTCGTCGTACTTACTAGTTTACATGCTTTGACCTAGTAGCCCATCATGACTTTGTCCTGATATTGTTTCAACATTGCTTTTTCTTTTGCTGGATGGCTACTTCATCACGACATCTTTGTAGAGTAGAATCAGTGATCTGCATCTTTCATATCTCCATGGCCTTCATAGGTGTCAAGGATCCTTCCTTCCTTTGTCAGAGTGGTCATGCCTTCTTTCGAGAGATATCTTTAATGGTTCTTTGTCAGATAATGATTCTTTGTGATCATGGTGTTCTTCACATGCTTGATCTCTTTCTTCATTTGCTTCTTCTTGGATAGATCGGTCAACCACCTTATGCTCATTGTTAGAGCACTTCTTCATTGCTTGCTTCATGGACTAGTCATCATTTCTTCTTGCTTCTTAGTCAACAATCTTATACTCCTTATGTGAGCATATTCTTTTGTTGACCTTCATTGCATTGTAGTACATGTCTTCAAGCATGTTCTTGGTGAAAGAGATTCTTTCATACTTGATCATGTTATAGAACTATTCCCATGACTCAATAATATGCAAATGATAACATGACTAAACTTTGATGTATACATACCTCATCTTAATTCTCCTTTGATCATCTTAGCTTCATTTGGTTGTCCTTGGTGTGGCTCTTCTTGCATCATCTTAGCTTGCTTGCATATCATCCTTTTCTTGAATCCCATGAATGGGATTCTCGATGAGACATCTGGTTTGGTTCATGAACCTTCTTTTGAAGATTCCATTATAGGATCTTAAAGACCCTTGCCTTGCAAATGTTTCTTTTCTTTTGATTATGGAGGTCTTCTAAGATTCTTTTTCATGATCAATTTTCTTTCATAGTGGATGGGGTCCTATTCTAGGTATGCTCCTTGTAAATGAATATCTTGAGCTATGTTCATCGTGCTCCTATATTCTAGAAGATATTTCTAACCATGCATTTTTGTTTTCATTTATAAATGCTCTTTCTACAAGAGTATCTAGAAGTCTATGTACTTCATGTTTCTAGATTCTAGAAGATGTTTCTAGCCATGCAATTTTTTTTTATTCCTTCATGCTCCTATCCTACTCAAAACTTTGAAAGAAGACATGAAATAAAGAGTTTGACCTAGTCATAGTAGAGATGTGGAGGATCTTCCTTCTTTTGCTTCTTTTCTTCTTCTTTCACCCTTGAGTCATTTGAGGCTCTTCCCTCTTTCTTTTGTTGTTGTTGTCCTTCTTAAGCTTAGGACAATTCCTTTTGTAGTGTCCATATTCTTGGCATCGAAAACATTGGATTTTGGACATGTCTTTGTTGTTTGTTCTTCATGGACCAAATTTGCCAAATTTTCCCTTTCTCTTGGCCATGGTAGCAAATGCTTGCTCCTTTGATCCCACATCTTTCTTTGATTTAAGTCTGGTTTCCTCTATCCTGCATAGAGACCACATTTCACTTAGTGTGGTTGCTTCCTTCTTGGCATATATGCTTGATGTGTAGTTGCCCCAATCCTCAGTTAGAGCACCGAGTACTACAATTGTCATCTATCTGTCAGACATGACTTCCCCAAGCTCTTGAAGTTGATCTCTCATTTCAGAGATTTTCATGAAGTAGGGAGCTATTCCTTCCGTTGTTATCTTCATCTTGTACAATTCATTCCTTAGAGATATGACTTCTCTAGTTGTGGTTACCCAAAATAACTCTACTAGCTTATTGTAAATTTCTTTTGATGTTTCAAATTTGGAGACATAAGGAATGAGAGTCTTTGATTGATTCTATTGGAATCCTATGTGCTCTTGTCTCATCCTTATTGTACTTAGCTAAGGCTTGAGTTTGTTCCTTAGCAGGGATAGTGATATTCCCTTTAATATGTTCTAAAAGTTCATTCTCCTTGAGAAGTAGATCAGTCCTCTTCTTCCATGGAAGAAAGTTATTGGTACCTACCAATTTGTTGCTTTCCTTGCAAAAAGACATTGATGTATATTCAGAAGGGGACATATACTTGATAGATTTTTGAGATGTAATGGATTTGCTTTTTCCTTGAAGACTTGATGGCTTGTCTTCCTAGGATCTTGATGTTGTTCAAGTTGCCTTCTCCAAGTGGACTTGCTTGATGATGAGATTTGCTTGACGACTTGTAGCTTGATGTAGGTCCTGCTTCAATATGCTCTTCTTTGTAGGTGCCTTTATGTAAGGCTCTTCTTCTTGCTATGTAGACTTCCTTAATGAATGATGGATTGGAGACCTTCTTGTGCTTGAAGTGATTGAGACTTCTAGGCTTGATGCTTCAACCTTGTAGATGTCCTTCCTTGATAAGTGTTCTTGAGTTGCCCTTTCCTTGATTTGTCACCTTAGCTCTTATACCATGTTGACGAATCTAGGGCAAATAAGTGTAGTGTGATTCTTCGTTACTTGATAACAATTTGTGTAGTCTTTTTACTTTTTCTTGTTAGCTTAATCTTTTTCTTATTATTATTAATGCATGTGTGTGTTCTTCATCAAAATGCTACCAAAATATAAGAACAAGAACACAAGATGTTGGTTCTCTGCCAGGGCCAAAACCTCTCTTCTCTTGAGAGGAAAACCCTTTAGTAAGTTTTCTCTTATTGAAGCTTCTTACTTGATCAATGCCAAACCCTAGACCCTTGACTCGAAGAACCTCCAAGCACAAGTCAAGTCCTTGCTTTTTTTCGCACTATGTTTCCCTGACACTTTGTCTACCTCCTCTCGCTACTTCGTTCCCTAACACTTCGTCCTTCTTCTGACACTTCATTCTTCCTTCCATTGTAAGTAGATCTTCTAGAAGAGATACTTTTCCTTAGTGATATCCTTCACCTAAGGATACTCATTCCTTCTTTTGATCATCCGAGTTCCTTCTTGGTATATGGTGGAAGGCTTAGTGTGACAACACTGCGACCCTAATTCTCGCATGTGTGGGAGGTACCCTAGAGAATTAGGGTCCTTTTTCCTTTGCTAGAGAGATAAGCTTCTTCGCTTGACTTGGGAGGCCTTGTAGGCCTAATTTCAAACCCAACCAACACTAATTCATGAACTATTTGACACTGTTGTTACACCCGTAGACTTACCCACCTCTTCTTCGCATGTGTCAGTGTTTCTAGCCCTAGAAACAATCCTCTTCACTTTGGCCTTCTTCCTCCTTCCTTTGCTTTTCTTGGAGACCCTTTAGGCTTATGGTCTTATCCCAAATAATGAAGTTTGTGTGACTGTAATAGAGGGCTTCTATGATAGCAGAGAGACCCTCTCCTTCTTCGCATGTGTGACTGTCTTTTAGCCCTAGAACAGACTTCCAAAGCTTCGATATTTCTTCCTCCTTTTTCACTATACTTGTAGACCCTTTCTTCTTCCCTTCTTCACCCTTTTTCTCGGCTACCTTTGCTAATTTCAGAGAGATGGATGGCGTTATAGTGGAGTGGGCAACCTCTATATATAGAGGAATGCCCCTCCCTTTAGAACGACTAGAAGGCTGACTAGAAGATAGTTTGTAGGTCGACTTGTTGTCTTACTTCGGATGGCTTCTGTGGTGGTGTAACATTCTTGAATGAGCTTCTTTGGTGTTGCCTTTGCATATGAGACTTGAATTTGTTTGGAGGTATTCTCTTGACTTTAATACATATTCATACATGGTGTAACATGCCCTTAAGGCCTTCAACATTTCCTTTTGACTATTTCACCTATAGCACTTAACATGTGCTAGACCTACTTCAATGAGAAAGAAATTCATTGACATATATTATAAAAATAATTTTTCTTTTCTTGAATAATTACAAATATCAAAAGTACATTTATGAAGACCGAACGTAGTTACATTTTCTTCAACACCTTTCGTCATCACCTTCCCCCTTACAAGTTCTCTTTAAACACTCTGCATCACTTCCTACCATCTAAGTAGGATAAGAACTAGGAAAATAAAGAGCATACCTACAAGTAGTATATGCAAATCACTTGGTTTACACCCGTCAAGGTCCTTAGTCCTAGGATGGCTTTTTATTCCAAACATTTCATGTAACTATGAGGTGTTCCCATTGTCAAACCTATGTATACATGTAAATATTGGATGCATGCCATTGGGATCTCTCTTAGATAGTTTTGAGTAGGCTCCCATTGACTTCAAGTTTAGACTAATCACCACATCCCACACCTTGATATGACTTGCCAATAATGCCACTCACGAGAGACCAAACCATAAGAGCATCTCATATCCAGATGTCACACCATTTTCCCATAGGCATAACACTCTCCCCCTTGACTTAGATCCCGTATCCATGTTCTCTCACATTGTCTCCCTTTTTAATGCTCTTGTGGACCCCTATCTATATCACCTCTTCCAACCCCCATTCCCATTATCATTTTTTCCCCTAGAATGACATCAAGAGAGCAGTAGAATTATGAGCACTAGAAGAGCAATTGATGAGGAATGCTTCGACATTGAGTTACTCTAGCACAATATTCACTCTCTTGATTCCTGCGTTTTGATTTGTTTAATCATATTGTTTGCTCAAGTTTCCCTCAGGCATGGCCTTAACATATAATCAACTTGATTTTCAAATTAGGAGCCAACTTAATCCAAAAATTATACGACCATCTTGATTGGACATGTTTCTCCCAACCCTATGCTACAATTTTCTATTTATGGCACTCATATGAGTTTTGGAGACACCTCAAGGCCAAAGAACAACTGGGTTTCCATTTGATGTATCGACTACTAATCATATCTTCACGCTCAGGGCCATTATTGAGGAAGCTTGTCATCACTCTTCAAAAGTCTTTTCTTACTTTGTTGACTTTTAGAAGGTGTTTGACATGTTGAAGAATCTAGGGCAATTAGGTATAGTAGGATTCTTCTTTGACTTGATAACAATTTGTGGAGTCTTTTTACTTTTTCTTGTTAGCTTAATCTTCTTCTTCTTCTTCTTATTAATGCATGTGTAGGTACTTCATCAAATTGCTACCAAAACATAAGAACAAGAACACAAGATGTTGTCTCTCTGCCAGGGCTAAAACCTCTCTTTTCTTGGGAGGAAAACCCTCTAGTAAGTTTCTCTTATTGAAGCTTCTTATTTATCAATGCCAAACTCTAGACCCCTGATTTGAATATCCTCCAAGTACAAGTCAAGTCCTTCCGACACTTTGTTTCCTCGACACTTTCTCCTTTTCCTTTCGGCACTTCGTCTTCCTTCTTTTGGCACTTCGTTCTTCTTTCAACTGTTGATAGACCTTGTTGCACTTGTTCTAGAAGAGACGCCTTTTGATGAGTACCTTTCCTTGTGATGATCCCTTCCTTCTTCTTGACCAAATGAGCTCCTTCTTCAAGGTGTAAGTGCAGACTTGATATGACTGTCCTAAATTCTCACATGTGTGGTGATTTACTTAATATGGTATGCTCTTTTCCTCCTTCACTTGATTGGGAGGCCTTATAGGCCTAGGTTACTGGCCCAATTAGAGAGATATGCCAATTGTGGGTTTATGTTGTTATGACCATAGGTAGCTTTCCTTTTCCTCGCACGTGTGACTGTAGGTTGCCCTAGAAAAAATCCTTTAAGGTTCGGTGTTCTTCCTTCCTTCGTTGGTGCACTAGAGGCTCCCTTTCTCGTCTCTTTTTCACCCTTTACTTGCTCATTTACTTCGCTTATTTCAGAGGTAAGTGAGTGTGTTGTAGTGGAGTGGACAACCTCTATATATAGAGGATTGTCCCTCCCTTTACGCTGACTAGAAGGCCGGCTTGAGGACTGTTTGGAGGCCGATTTGTTGTCTTACTTTGGATGGCTTCTTTGGTGGTGTCACATGCTTGAAGGAGCCTCTTTGATGGTGCCTTCACATAGGAGGGGATTTGACTTTGCTTGGGGGTATTCCCTTGACCCTTAATACATGGTATAACATGCCCTAAAGGCCTTAAATATTTCTTTTTGACTATTTGACTCACCTATAGCGCTTAACATGTGTTAGACCTATTTCAATGAGCAAGAAACTCATTGACATATATTATAGAAATAATATTTCTTTTCTTGAGTAAGTACAAATATAAAATGTACATTTATGAAGACCGAACCTAGTTACATTTCCTTCAACACTCCCTTTTAAATAGGGAGGTATTCATACAATATTACAAGGTGTTTAGCTATTACCAATTTCTGAAGAATTCACATAAGAGAAACCGGATTTGCAATTCATTTGTTATAGCATCATATCGATCAACATTGTCATAGTGCAAGGCCTTGACTAACAACTCCATCTCTTCGTGAGATCATGAGCTACAATGCTGGCGAGACCAATGATTTATAGACACCTTCATCATTGTCTCTCAAGGTATGTACCCACCCGGGTGTTCTCCGAGTATGACTGTCTAGGATTATTCTTATCTTGGTTTCCCAACGCTCAAATATTGGTCCTCTTGCCTACTCTTGTCTTGGATGCCCTACACATCCTCAAAGAGTATCAAATGCTAGATGATTACCTAATCCGCCCATTCTTTCTTCCCAAGTGAACACAAGAATGTTGTGTCTATCTTGTGTCTACATTTCCATTCATGGCCTTCATCAAGACTTACGGTTGTTAGTCTTGGTCTAGTGCATGACCCATGAAATGGAAAAACAAAATTGTCACTCCTTTGTAATCAGGGGTGATCCAAAACTCATTCTTGATCAGGGACCTGTCAGAGCTCACTCTTAACTAGGGACTCTTTCATTCATCAACAACTTCTTCTTCATGGGTCCTTTAGCTGCTCGATCTCCTTTCTTTCTTTGATGTCATGAAGTCTTTGTTTGGACTTCTTCTAGGTAGGACACCACCCATTGATCACTCTCCTTCCTAGTTTGTCATGTCATTGCTTCCTTTGTGGAAAGTGGCTTTCTTGTCATACATCAGGTTTTCTTGTCATCTAAATACTCCTTTGTCATATGTCCATGCTTCGGAATACACTTCTCATGGATACAATGTTGTACTTGGTTGTTTACATGCTTCGACCTAGTAGCCCATCATGACTTCACATTGATATTGCTTCAACATTAAATGGTGCTTTTGCTGGATGGCTTCTTCATCATGACATTTTCGTAGAGTAGAATCAGTTATCTGCATCTTTCGTATCTCCAAGGCCTTCATAGGTATCAAGGGTCCTTCCTTCCTTTGTCAGAGTTGTCCTGCCTTCTTTCAGGAGATATCTTCAATGGTTCTTTGTCAAATAGTGATTCTTTGTGATCATGGTGTTCTTCACATGCTTGATATCTTTCTTCATTTGCTTCTTCTTGGATAGATTGGTCAACCACCTTATGCTCTTTGTGAGAGCACTTCTTCATTGCTTGCTTCCTGGACTAGTCAACATTTCTTCTTGCTTCTTATTCAGCATATCCTTTTGTTGACCTTCATCATTGTAGTACATGCCTTCGAGCATGTCCTTTGTGAAAGAGATTCTCTCATACTTGATCATGTTATAGAACTATTCCCATGACTTAATAATATACATATGATAACATGACTAAACTTTGATGCATACATACCTCATCTTGATTCTCCTTTGATCATCTTAGCCTCATTTGGTTGTCCTTGGTGTGGCCCTTCTTGCTTCATCTTAGCTTGCCTGCATATCATCCTTTTCTTGAATCCCATGAATGGGATTCCCAATGGGACATTTGCTTTGGTTCATGAACCTTCTTTTGAAGATTCCATCATAAGATATTAAAGACCCTTCCCTTGCAAATGTTTCTTTTCTTTCGATGGTGGAGGTCTGCTAAGATTCTTAATCATAATCAATATTTCTTTCATCGTGGATGAGGTCCTATTCTAGGTATGCTCCTTCTTCATGAATACCTTGAGCTATATCTACCATGCTCCTATATTCTAGAAGATATTTTTAACCATGCATTTTGTTCTCATTATAGATGCTACTTCTTCATGAGTATCTAAAGTTGAACTCTATGTACTCCATGCTTCTAGATTCTAGAAGATGTTTCTAGCCATGCACTTTTCAGTTTATTCCTACATGCTCCTATCCTACTCAAAACCTTGAAAGAAGAGTTGAAGTAAGGAGTTTGACTTAGTCATAGTAGAGATCCGAAGGATTTTCCTTCTTTTGCTTCTTTTCTTCTTCTTTCACCTCTTGAGTCATGTGAGCTTCTTCCCTCTTTCTTTTGTTGTTGTTGTCCTTCTTAAGCTTAGGGCAATTCCTTTTGTAGTGTCCATATTCTTGACATCCATAGCATTGGATTTTGGACATGTCTTTGTTGTTTGTTCTTCATGAATCAAATTTGCGAAATTTTCCTTTTCTCTTGGCCATGGTAGCAAATGCTTGCTCCTTTGATCCCACATCTTCCTTTGCTTTAAGTGTGGTTTCCTCTGTCTTGCATAGAGACCACATTTCACTGAGTGTGGTAGCTTCCTTCTTGGCATATATGGTTGATGTGAAGTTGCCCCAATTCTCAGGTAGAGCATTGAGTACTACAGTTGTCATTTCTCTGTCATACATGACTTCCCCAAGCTCTTGAAGTTGATCCCTCATTTCAGAGATTTTCATGAAGTAGGGAGCTCTTCCTTCCTTTGTCATCTTCATCTTGTACAATTCATTCCTTAGAGATATTACTTCTCCGGCTGTGGATACCGAGAATAGCTCTACTAGCTTATAATAAATTTCTTTTGATGTTTCAAATTTTGAGATACAAGGAATGAGAGAGTCTTTGATTGATTCTATTAGAATCCTTTGAGCTCTTGTCTCATCCTTATTGTACTTAGCTAAGGCTTGATTTTGTTCCATAGTAGGGATAGTAATACTCCCTTTGACATGTTCTAGGAGTTCATTCTCCCAGAGAAGTAAATCAGTCCTCTTCTTCCATGCAAGAAAGTTATTGGTACTTACCAATTTGTTGCCTTCCTTGCAAAAAGACATTGATGTATATTCAGAAGGGGACATATACTTGATAGATTTTGAGATGTAGTGGAT
Source organism: Pinus taeda (assembly GCA_000404065.3). Lineage (NCBI taxonomy): Eukaryota > Viridiplantae > Streptophyta > Pinopsida > Pinales > Pinaceae > Pinus > Pinus taeda. The sequence goes on from APFE030159047.1 coordinate 80,583, forward strand.
TTTCTTTCTCCTTGAAGACTTGATGGCTTGCCTTCCTAGGATCTTGATGTTCTTCAAGTTGCCTTCTCCAAGTGGACTTGCTTGATGAAGAGATTTGCTTGGTGACTTGTAGATGACGGAGGCCAGTCTTTGATCTGCTCTTCTTTGTAGGTGCCTTTGTGTAAGGCTCTTCTTCTTGCTATGGTAGGCCTTCTTTTCCTTGAGTAGATTTGGCTTGATGCTTTAACCTTGTAGATGCCTTTCCTTGATGAGTGTTCTTGAGTTGCCCTTTCCTTGATGTGTCACCTTAGCTCCGATACCATGTTGAAGAATCTAGGGCAATTAGGTATAGTAGGATTCTTCTTTGACTTGATAACAATTTGTGAAGTCTTTTTACTTTTTCTTGTTAGCTTAATCTTCTTCTTATTATTATTAATGCATGCATGTGTACTTCATCAAAATGCTACCAAAACAGAAGAACAAGAACACAAGATGTTGGCTCTCTGCTAGGACTAAAATCTCTCTTCTCTTGAGAGGAAAACCCTTTAGTAAGTTTATCTTATTGAAGCTTCTTATTGATCAATGCCCAACCCTAGACCCCTGATTTGAATATCCTCCATGCACAAGTCAAGTCCTTTTGACACTTTGTTTCCTTGGCACTTTCTCCTTCTCCTTATGACACTTCGTCTTCCTTCTTTCGGCACTTTGTGCTTCTTTCAACTGTTGATAGACCTTGTTGCACTTGCTCTAGAAGAGACATCTTTTGATGAGTTCCTTTCCTTGTGATGATCCCTTCCTTCTTCTTGACCAAATGAGCTCCTTCTTCAAGGTGTAAGTGCAGACTTGATATGATTGTCCTACAACCCTAAATTCTCGCACGTGTGGTGATTTACTTGATATGGTAAGCTCTTTTCCTCCTTCGTTTGAGTGTCCTTCTCATTCGCTTGATTGGAAGGCCTTATAGGCCTAGGTTACTAGCCCAACTAGAGAGATATGCCAACTGTGGGTTTCTGCTATTATGATTGCATGCAACCTTCCTTTTCCTCGCATGTGTGACTGTAGGTTGCCCTAGAAACAGTCCTTTAAGGTTCAGTGTTCTTCCTTCCTTCATTGGTGCACTAGAGGCTCCCCTTCTCGTCTCTTTTTCACCCTTTACTTGCTCATTTATTTCACTAATTTAAGAGGTAAGTGAGTGTGTTGTAGTGGAGTGGACAACCTCTATATATAGAGGATTGTCCTTCCCTTTAGGCCAACTAGAAGGCCGACTTGAGGATTGTTTGGAGGCCGACTTACTGTCTTACTTTGGATGGCTTCTTTGGTGGTGTCACATGCTTGAAGGAGCCCCTTTGATGGCGCCTCTGCATAGGAGGGGACTTGAATTTGCTTGGAGGTATTCCCTTGATCCTTAATACATGGTATAACATGCCCTTAAGGCCTTCAATATTTCTTTTTGACTATTTGACTCACCTATAGCACTTAACACGTGCTAGACCTATTTCAATGAGTAAGAAACTCATTGACATATATTATAAAAATAATATTTCTTTTCTTGAATAAGTACAAATATCAAAGGTACATTTATGAACACCGAACCTAGTTACATTTCCTTCAACATGACATGATCTTGAGAGAAATCATGTTCTAGGGGCTCTACAACATTAGCATTTGAAATCCACTTTTAGTTTGCATCACAAGACTCTCTAAGTTAGTTCTTGGTCATCTCCATATAGCGCACGACCTTTCAAATTTCATCCAAACCACCATTGGGGATAAGCAAGGGTGCCCCCTCTTGTCAACTCTCTGTGATTTACATTAATGAGTTGGAGAATTTTCTCCATGAGCACATTTAGGATGGTGCTCATTGTCTTCTACACCATGTGTTGATATCTTTTCTTCCTTTTGTCAATGATTTTATCCTTTTGGTTTCCTTGTGCGAGGATCTACAAAGATAGATGGATGCCTTAACCAAATTTTGTGATCACTGACAACTAACAATTAACTCGGGGTAGAACCAAGGTTGTGATCTTCATCACATTGAAGCTTTCTCTTACCAACAACCATTTCTACTTTTGAGGAGAAGAGATCGAGATTACTATCGCATACACCTACTTGGGTTTCATTTCATGGGGCCACATACTAGCTTATGACATGCTCTCCATCCTTAGCTCAATAAGGTGTTAATCTAGGTTGTCATTGATGTCAATATGGCAATATTTTGGACAATAAACAATGATGTAAAGCCAAGTAGAGAAGATCCATGAAGGAACAAGAGTATGTCAATATGGCAATATTTTAGGATACTAAATGATGATATGAAGCCAAGGAGAAGTAGAGCAGATCTGTGAAGAAATAGGAGCAAGAAGCCATGAGGAGAAACTAGAGGAAAGCCAAGACATTCAAGCCATTGGAGAGAATAGCGAAAGTCATAGGAGTTATCAGAGCAGAGCTATCAAAGCAGAGAAGAGGTATTGAAGCGGTATCAGAAGCCATAGGAAAGCCAAGTTAGTGTAAGAGCGGGAGATTGAGGAGGAGCCCAAAGAAGAACTGCAGAGTATCAGAGGAGTTAACAGAGGAGCCATATCAGGCCAGAGAAGAGTGGAAAGTCAAGGGAGCTGAGATGATTAGGTTTTGAGTTAGAAGCGAGAGGTTGAGTGTTAGAGGAGGTTTGAGACAAAGGTCAATTTATTGTTGTAATTGAGTCGAGAGGGCAAGAATCGTGCTTGGTGTGGACTCTCGTTACTCTCTGTATCCACGTTCAACAGTTAACCGGGTATTTCTTTGTATTCCCACTGAAAAACATAAATCTTAGTGCTTAACAATTAAGTGTTAATCTCGTGGTTAAATGATTAAGCGCTTTATTTAAGTGATTGATTAATGCACGTGGTTATATTCCAAAAAGCAAGTTTGTAATAGTGGCAGTGGTTTTCGGGCGGATGCAAAATGGTAAGTGGTATTTAGAGGAGAGCACCCGATTCCATTTAATGGTTGACACGTAGCAACTAGAGGAGAGAGGAAAACTGCTCATTTCGGGCGGGTAACTCTCGTGCAAGTAGTCCAACCGAAATCGTTGTAGGCCGTTGGATCTAGCACGGGTTGATCGACGACGAAGGATCAACGGACGGTTTTGGGTTGATCGGGTTAAGTCGGGACCGTTAGATCTGGAGAGAAGAGATCTATGGCGCAACAAGCTTCTGATGGATTGTGTTGATCAAACCAAGTGTTGATCGTCGGATCTAATATGGTTGAAATCTACGGTGGAGAATGGACTCGACTACACCATTATAATATGCCCTAATGTTATATCGTGTCTGCCGCGTCAGGAGTTATGTATCGCGAGTGTTTAAGGCCTTGTCATATTAAAGCTCTAATTGCGATATCGCAAGTCTCAAAGGGATGCAAACCTGCGATTGCGATATATATATATAGACCCAACGGGTGTATTATCTTCTGTTTAATGTAATATCGCATCCGGTTAAATCGCAAGTCTTGAAGGAGTATAACGATATAAACTGCCGATTGCGATAAGGCAATGGACCCGACGAAGTTATTAACAACTGGTTAATAACATAATTGCATCCGCTCCGTCGGCAGAAGGGGAATTGGCCATGTTATGTGCAAACCTCCGATTGTGATAGAGTTGTATATAATTTTGCATCCAGTAGCAGCAATCGGCCATCAACGATGGTATAGGCACGACTTATAAAAGGCCTCTAGAAAGTTGCGATTGCGATTGGATAGTGATGTGGCATGTGGAACCTCTCTGTTGGTACAGCCTCTCCAATGAAATCCTCTGTAAATAATGATTGAGTCTATTGTATAAATATTAAAGAAAAAAGTGCCTCTCTAATATTTTTTTAATATGCAACATTTCTTTGTAATTCGACCTCTCTTCTGAATTTACGTGTCATGTGAGTATTGGAACACTCAAATAGACAGAGGAAGCGATGGACCAGGAAGCCGAAGAATCAAGCGAGTGTAGATGGACGAGCGAGCGCAGAGGAAGCTAAAGCGACTGGAGGAGTGAAGCCAAAAGGTCGAGCGAGCATTGAGGAAGCCGAAGGTCGAGCAAGCATTGAGGAAGTCGAAGCTCAAGCGAGCAAGGAGGAAGTCAAAGGTCAACATATCAGGCTTATATTAAAAAAAAAAAAAAAATGGTAATAAAAAAAAAAAAAAAGTGGTTAAAGTTGGCGAATTAGAAGAAAGGAAGAAGCCGAAGGTCCAACAAGACAGGAGGAAGCCGAAGGACGAGCAACTCTGTTGATTGGATTCACCTTTGAAAAGCTCAGACCAGTGCTGGGTTAATCAGGTACATAACGCAACCTAAAGAACAATTCTGTGAAGGAATAAATAAAGTTTCATCTAACATAGCTTGAAGGGAATAGTAACCAGCACCAGCATTGAAGCGTATGTGAATTTGTTTTCTGGGAGGTAAGAGATAGCTAGAACAATGAGAAGTAGTCACGCCTGAAGCATTTACAGTGACAGTAAGAACAGAGGCCTGAAACTGAGAGTTTATTCTTGTGCAGAGCTTAGTGTAGTTAATTCTAGACACACTGAAGTTGTGTGGAGACATTATTGGAGATCATGATGGCTATTTGATATCATCATGAGATAACTTTTTGCAGACTCAACCCCTCTCATGAGTTTTAAACCTAAAACCTAATGAATACTAAATCATACAGAAACTAATTGCCCATACGGTTAACCCATTTGGTTTTATTCTTCTTCATAATTTATATTCCCCTCACAAATTCTATCATTCACACTAAGCATGTTAGGAGAAAAAGAACAACCCTAACCTATTTCTTGGAGAAATGACCCAAAAAAGGAACCAAAATGAAAATCATAGTTTAATGTTGGGCCATCCAATTTTGATAGGCCCAAAACGTGTTTACTATTTCAAGGTCATCAATGCCGGTTTCTTGAGGAGGCTTGGTAGAGATGGAGCAATGGTATTCTTGAATTTATTTTTTAAATATTGAGAAATCTTATTATAATTTGGTTGTCAAATCATGGTGAGAAGAGTCATTATTGGCTACTATTTGTGAACACCTTTGAATCACTGCTGTTATTCAAGGAAAATCACGCCACTTGGAATCATTTGGGGCAGGCTTTAGCTTGCGAGATGCCTCTAAATCTTGGGCCATTAAACAGAAACAGAAACAGTTTCCCAGTGCATTGTGCCCTTGAATTGCAAAGAAAGCTATTTTATATTTTAATTAAAAATGGAAAACAAATAGCAAAGTTGTAGAAATTTGGAGAGTGAAATTACAATTACGTTTTATGCATTTAAATTTTTTTCCAGTACCAAAAAAGGCAAAGGCAAGATTGTATTATAACCATTGAGTCCCAATACAAACAGAAAGATAGAGAGCTAATACATTTAAACTTATGGAATCATGGGACAATGATTTAATAGATGTTCGGTGGTAATAATTGAAAAATCAATTATTGGTTTAGAAATGTCCCATATACAACTGCATCGAAGGAAATCGCAATAGATGCTCAGTGGTAATAATTGAAAATTCAGTTATTGGTTTAGAAATGTCCGATATACAACTGCATCGAAGGAAATTTTGCGAAGAGTGGATACAACTGAAGCCACAAGCAGACAGACATGGTGCGTCCAAGGTGCCTAAAGGTCACAAAACGAGAGATCCATCAGATTCTACAGCGAACCAAGCCCGCGTGACCTGTCGCGTAGCACAGTTAAGGTTCTACCCTAGCCGCCACCGGGCTTCCTCTGATAGTCACCGCTTGCTTTAATGAACACAATGGAAGCTCATGGGCCTCACGGCGCAAAAGGTCGAACAATAACCAAGCATGCTGCTTCCGAAGTGCCTAGGGTTTACGAAACGATGAAGCAAACCCATGCAACCCCTTCTGCAACGAAATTTGTGAATTAGAAAGACTCCAATCTGGTATAGAAGTTATGTTGGAGAGGCGCTTCTTTGGATCTTCTCTGGTTAGAAAATGTGAAAGTAGATGTAGTTATTGTAGAGGCGTTTCTTTGGAATTCGTTTTTGTTATAAAAGTTATGTTGGAGAGGCGCTTCTTTTGATCTTCTCTGGTTAGAAAATGTGAAAGTAGATGTAGTTAATGATGTTTACTCCGTGGTCAATAGATGGGGATTTATTCATGTCATATGGGAAAGAAATAGGTATGTAAAAAGAGAAAATATTAAAATAAAGTAGAAGTCATCCAAAATTATCAGAAAATATATTTTTTTTAATAATTATTAGAGTGAATTTTTTATTTTTATTTTTAATTTAATTTTTATATATAAATTTAAGGTAATGTTAAATTTACATATAAGTTTTTAAGAGAAAATACATATAAAGAATATTTTTTTTTAAGAGGTTTTAAGTTTAAATGAAGTAAAGTTTTTTGGTAGGAATTACATCAGAGAAATTTTGGTTTTTGGCTTTCGGTAGAAATCACTTTTGAACAATTTTAGCTTTGGTTCATGAAAAATATAGTTTTCAAGTGAGCTTCACATAATTAATTTTGGTCATAGTATTTTATTGTGAATAAGTCATTCTTTCAGCCATAATATCTACAAATATTTCTTCCATTCCTAATAATATATAATATTAGTTACAGAACTTTCATTTAAAACATATTGTGATAGCATCCCATTGTGATAAATAGTGCTTTCATCCCTAACATTTCATATCATTGTGGATAAATTGTTATTTCATCCAACCAGCCAAGTTACAACGAAAAAACTAAAAAACAATACTAATTTCTGTATTTCATGTTTGGTGCTAAAAGCATAAAATAAAACTTCCCAAAGGGAACGATGACAGAGTACAACTACGTTTCTGGTTTAAAAATGAAAAGCTTGACGTTCGGTGAGATATGAATAGAATTTACTTTTGGTACAGAAAAAACATCATTTTGTATGCAGTAAACCTAAAATAATGCTAAGAAGCCATGAGCCATGTTAGCCAATTCCATAGTTAAATAACAATGTTCTGTTGTGGCCCATAAGTAGGTTGCCAAGAGTGAAGGAGGACCTGATCAATGGTTTCATACTGGTCTGGAATGTACGCATATTTCTCTCTGAGTGACCTTTGAGGAACCGGCTGCGTGTGTGTCGGTTGTTGTTGAGGCTGAGGCTGGGATGTTGGCGTGTGTGTCGATTGTTGTTGAGGCGAGTGTCTTCTTGTGGTTGTCCGCCTCATGGATGTTCGGTGTGACAGCGCGATCCCCATCCACTGCAAATAAATATGCTGAGGTCTAAACGATAAAAAAATTCACCACTGCCAAGATAAAATGCACAATGCGAACAATGCAAAGCTAATTAAGTGTTTGGAAATAGTAACATATTCTAAAATCTAATAAGCTAATTAAGTGTTTGGAAATGTTAATCTATTTTTAAAAAGCTGAAAAATATATTAGCGTAGATTTATTTAAATTTTAAATAAGATTAATTATTTTTTAAATGTAGTGTAGTTTTTTGTTTTTAATTCCAAGTTAAAATAGATAAACACTCATAGAAGTTTGAAATATAACGAGTTAATAAAGGTTAATTTATTTTATTGGTAAAAAATAAAAATATATATATTAAACATGGATTTATTTTAATTTTAAATAAGATTAACTTTCTTAAAATATATTGTGTTTTTTTAATATAAGAAAATTGAAGTTAAAATGGATATATATTGTTTCTACTTTTATATATAATGACGATAATGATTAATATTTAAGAAAATTGATACATAAAATACATGTTCAATATTAAGGGAATGATATATCTCTTTTATATTTATAAAGTGATGTCATGTAAACATTTTAATGTGAGAATTTTTTTACTTATAATTACTTTATGATATATAAAGTTGATATTGAAATTTTTTACTTAAATATATAGTGAACTATTATTTTTGTTATTAATTAATTATTTAGAAATGTTATATGTCAGCTAAAGCTGGCAAGTCAAAACAGGGTTTTTGAGAATGGTCATTTTTTCTACAACTTGGTAAGGTTGTTCCCAAGATTTTGGATAAAAAGATTTAGCCTAGAAAAGGAAGAGTTAAAATAGCTTTAGTGTGGGTCAATTTTTTTTCTCTTTTCTAGAGAATTCTGGGAAGAAGAAACCATGGAAGGAATAGGTAACACACTGGGTCAGTTTGTCAAAATTTCCTAAGCCATGAAGAGGGGTTGATACATGTCCTATGCCATGATTCGTGTCGAACATAACTTAGCCTCTTTAGACATCCATTGACATTTACTACCAAGATTTGATCTGGAAATATATCATTGATTAGAAACACGTTCCTTTCAAGTGAAGATGATGTTGTGAGTATGACCATCTTTTTCACAAGTGTCCACTCATTCCCAGGGATCTCTAACAACTTTAGGACCAACAAAAGGATCAAGATGGATTCATGAAGTTTGGTCCATGGAGGAGAAACTCTCAAGCACAAAATAATGTGGTACCCAATCCCAAACCCAACATTCACAACAACTTTGAATCCCTCTCTGAGTAGGAAGAGGCCATTCTTGAGGAGACATCTCAAGAGAAATCAAGAATGGATAATGTTAAGTTATGGTATGTTCTATGCTTATAACAGTGTACTTTTTCTTATTATATTCCACCGATTAGCAATCACATGTATATAAAGTAAAGTGCAGATAGAACATTAAACGATCGACAGAAAACAAGCCAAGACAAGAGACACAAGATGTGGCGGCTAGCCAGGGACAAACCCCAATGTGGGGAAACCCTTTGATCAAATCTTCCTTTATCTTCGATAATCCAGCAGAGAGAAATAGTACATAAATCTGATTTACATCAGCAACAGCAAAACCCTAGATCAGTCCCAAAATAGGGCAAACAATATCTTGCAAACCGACTGTCGGATCGGCTTGATTCCACCACCAAAAAATGCGGCCTTCAGAGGTGATCCAGATGGACCTACAGCGCAATTCTGAGGAGGGAGTCTTTTGGTCAACGCTGGTCAAACTTTGGTTCTGCAGTTGCAGCCCTAAATTCTACA
>APFE030159047.1:90448-118452 GCA_000404065.3 Pinus taeda
CACAGGTCAATCTTTACTTCTATAGTTGCAGCTTCAGTTTCAACAGTTTCCGGCTTCAAACTAGGGCAGTCGATATCTTGCAAACCGTTCATCGGATTGAATTCATTCCACCACCAGAAGTTGCGGCTTTCAGAGGAGGTTCAGATGAACCTATAGCATAGTTCCAAAGAGGAGATCTTCTAGGCCTCACAGGTCAATCTTTACTTCTATAGTTGCAGCTTCAGTTTCAACAGTTTCCGGCTTCAAACTAGGGCAGTCGATATCTTGCAAACCGTTCATCGGATTGAATTCATTCCACCACCAGAAGTTGCGGCTTTCAGAGGAGGTTCAGATGAACCTACATCGCAGTTCCAAAGAGGAGATCTTCTAAGCCTCGCAAGTCAATCTTTACTTCTGCAGTTGCAGCTTCAGTTTCAGCAGTTTCTGGCTTCAAACTAGGGCAGTCGATATCTTACAAACCGTTCATCGGATTGACTTCATTCCACTACCAAAAGTTGCAGATTTCAGAGGAGGTTCAGATGAACCTACAACACAGTTCCAAAGAGGAGATCTTCTAGGCCTCGTAAGTCAATCTTTACTTTTGCAGTTGCAGCTTCAAATTCAGCAGCATCCGGCTTCACATGTGTGAGAGAGAGAGACCCATTTCAGTGCAGTAGAGAAGAGACTCATATCTGCGCAGTAGAGAGAGAGAGATGTGATGAGATGAGTGAGCCCAAATGAGGAAAAGTCCTCTTCTATTTATACACAACGTTGGTGGGTGAATAGATGCGACTGTTGGGTTTCTGAGCCTACATGAATTGTAGGTAGGCTTGATAATAATTCCATAATCAAAATAAATTCATATCTCCATGAATACTTATCGGAATCGGATGATCTTTATATCAATCCTAAACCTCTCGATGAGAGGAATTTAATAAAAATATTATCAGCCATGAATAAGATGACCCACATGAAGTTTTGCCCTGGTTGCCAATTTTAACAGATAAGAACAAGGAAGGTAAGAATTCTCATCCCAACAGGGAGGACCCTAAGAAAAACAAGGTAAAAGGAGAATCAATTTAGGAGATTATGAAAGAAGACATAGATGTAGTGGCACAAGAGTCTCGAGAATAAATGGACTTGGATGATCCACATATGGTAAAGATATTAGAAACTGGGAACATGAAAGATTCACTCTTAGTCCTAAAGTTGTAGGTCCAACTTATTCGCAATGCCCTTCTCAAGGAAAATCATTGTTTATATCAGGTTCCTTTAGGTTCTAATGCTTCAAAACCCCATTTGGGAATTCATACCCACACAATTAAATATCATCCAAAAATTCCCAAACCGAAGAAATAAAAAAGGAGGCGAAAAGACCAACAAAGAATGGTTTCAAGAATTAGGAAGAACTTCAATCAACTCAGGGAGAATCACAGTAATCATAGAGATGTTCCCCTCCAACCAAACCAACTTGTTATGAAGATCATATCCTGGAATATCATGGGCATCAATTGTAGAGGAAGGATTTTGAAGGAGAATTAGAAAGGAACAACCAATGATACTTATGGTGCAGGAAACTAAATGCTTCAACAAGGAAATCGTTGAAATCACTCCTAGATGTTGGAAAGGAAGTCAATCCATAGCCTTGGATGCAATGGGACATGCTGGTGCAATGGAATCCAAAAGAAATCTTCATTTTAGACATTTTTGTAGCCGCCAGCATACTAATAACAAAGTTTTCGGCAATTGGTTCAATAGAGGAGTGCTTTATTTCCAATGTTTATGGCCCGCATTTGATTATGGGGGGGGGGGGGGGGGGGGGGCGGTAATTAGGTTTTTTTGCAAAACTCTCTACAAGCTACAACTTCTTCTAGAGTGTGCAATGTGGGTAATAGGGAGAGATTTCAATCTCATTCAATCCTTAGAGGAGCAAAAAAGTGGCATAACAAGGTTGAAGGTTAAAGAAAATCATTTTAGGGACACCATAAGAAGCTTACATATGATTGATGCAAAAATAATAAATGGGGTCTTTACCTAGAATAATCAAAGAGGAAGAAGACATCACATAGCCTTGAGATTAGATAGTTTTCAAGTCTCAAAGAAATTATTGAGTCGAGAGGCTCATTCTACCGCCCAGTATGAGGGGGATGTGTAAGTTTGTTCCTCTGTCATATTGACATGTGCCCATTTAAAATGCTCTAAACAGAAAAATAATGCCGGCTATAAAAAAAAATGAATATGTGGTAAAGTAATTAGAAGTAAAAAAAAATGTGAGTAAGATGTTTAAATCATATACTTTTCAAATATATTTCAACATGAGATTTAAATAATCTACATCAAATAATTTATGTCGATATCAACTTCATACACATCTATATATAGAAAAAAATTGTTAAAATAAAATGTTTTGATACGAATTAATTGACATATACTTAAAAATAATGTCAATTATGTATATAGCATATATCATTTAATTTTTTTTATGTATATATCATGAAAAAAATAAGGCTTATGGTTAAAATGTTTATTTGGTCATATATACTCTATATAGTATTCAAAAGTACAATTTAAATAATGAAAAATCACATATTGTATTTTGCACTCTAAAGAAGTTTTCATGTGAAGAAATTTGATCCCTCTCGACTCATGTTAGATCCATAATTAAATGGATCTATGATGGCACATAAAGGACATCTCTATTGAAGCTTCCATCTTGCCAAGCAAGGGTTTGTGCCACTAGTTGATATGCTTGGATCTTAGCATTAGCACATGCTCCAAAATTAAGCCAGTCAGATTTGAAAGAATTTGGCTTACTAACCTTTCCTTCCTGGACAAAGCTGAGTGATGGACTAAAACATAATTTATAGAGGGTACAATGATGTTTCCTTTCCAAGAAAAATTGAGATTCATCAAGGAAGAAAATTAAGAAGTGGAACAAGGAGGAGTTTGGTAACATTGTCTAGGTAAAACAGGAGTTGTAAGCCAAAATGAAACAACTTTAGTAACACATCATACTTGAAGACTGATCAAAGATGTAACATTGGAAGACATTGAGCTTTTAACTCATCTTGAGGAGCACCAAAAACAAGAGTAAATGCTATGGAAGCAAACATCTCAAGTTAGATGACTTAGAGAGGGGGACAAGAATGTCAAGTTCTTCCATAATTCTACGATCCAACATAGGCACAGGAATGTCAAGTTCTTCCATAATTCTACTATCCAACATAGGCACAGGAATCAGATTACTTCCTTGAAGAATGAGGCTAGGGTTAAGTTAGTAGATCATCATGATATCGAGTCTGAGCTAGTCAAATTCTATGCTATGCTTCTCAAGGACCTCCAACCACACAAATTGGAGGATATTAGGAAAATCACCCAATATATCCCCTCTCTAGTTAGTTGGGAGTAGAGTGAAGCCCTCATGAGAGAAATCTCCATGGAAGAAATAGAAGAAGCAACTAATAACATGCCTAAAAACAAGGCTTCAGGTATGGATGAATTTACAATAGAATTCTTTCAAGCTTGTTGGCTTTTTCTAGGTGAGGAGATTCTAGCATTGGTGGAAGAATCAAGGCATTTAGCCTTTGCTTTACCTACTGTCAATGCCACTTTCTTAATACTTGCTTCGAAATTGGACAAATCTAACAAACTAGGAATTTTTCACCCCAAAGCTCTATTGAATGTCATTTACAAGATCATTTCCAAAGTCATTGCAAATAGGCTTAAGTGCATTCTTCCTTCACTCATTTCAACAGAGAAAAAAATAGGATATGTGGAGGGGTGCTAAATTTTGGATGAAATATTAATGGAACATAAGGTTATCCACTTTCTCCAACACTCCACAAAATTTGGTTTGTTGATAAGTTGGATATTTCCGAGGACTTTGATGAATTAAGTTGGGATTACATTGATCAATCTCTTTTAGCTTTTGTTTTTTCTAAGTCCTGGTCCAATTGGATTGGCTCCCTGATATTATTTGCCTTTTTCTCTATCCTAATTAGTGGATCGCCTTCGTCCACTTTTAATCCTTCAAGAGGTATTCACCAGGGTGACCTGCCCTCCCCCTTTCTGTTCATTTTGGCAACAGAGGAACTTAGTAGAGCTCTTAAATCTGTTATTGTTGATTGAAGAATTAAGGTTTTGGTTATGATCCTTGCACCTAAAAAATGATAAGAAACTAATAATTATAGTGCTTTTCGAGGGGAAACCTCCTTTTACAATGAATGCAATGTAGAAGACAATATTTGATGATTCTAAGACTAGGCCTCCTTAGTGTGTATATATGTGTATGTGTGATAAGGGATACGATTATAATAAAATAGGATCATGAGGGGTTCTAGCCTACATAGCAATACACCAATAGAAATGTAATCACAAAATATCTAGGGCTTAATAAGGGGTTTTAGGGTTAACATGGGGCTTATATAGGGATTAACATGTCCCCCCACTTCAAATAAGTGTTGTCCTTGACACTTGATTAACTGCTAGTGATTCCACAAAAGTGAGTCATCTTCCCATGTCATCTCTTCCACTGGGAGGTCTTTTTGTTTGATGATGTACTCCATAATTGTTGGGTTACTGGGCTGCTTAATCCTTGTTTCAAGGATTGTTTCTACTTCTAGTATGACTTTCCCTTCTTCATTTATCTCTAGTACACTTCCCGGATGCAAATGAATAATGTGGTCATGATCTCGATAAGGTAGAAGACCTTTAGGCATTAATCCAAATATTTTGGGATGATTGCTAACAAATTTATGGAGATACTCTGACATAGATGATATTGATGTTTGAACATTTAGTGAACATAATTGTTCCATTACACCTTGGTGCCCCTTTTTGAGTACTTTTGTCATTCCATTAGAGTTGATCACTTTAGAGCGCTGCCTTTGGATACCTCTAAGCTCAATTTACTTCCCTTTTGAGGTAAATATTATGAAGAGATCTTGAAAGTTAAAGGTCAATGTTCCCAGTGATTGTAACCATTGGAAATCGTACAACATCAACACCAAACATTTGTATAGCAATCATGGGATTGTCCAATAAATACTCCCTTGTGTTGAAAATAAAAGAATGACACTTCCCTTAAAAATTTATGGTGCCACCATCTACAATCATTACTTGAAACTTTGGTGCTAGATATATGAAACAGTTGAGAAATTTTTCTAATTTGCAATTGACGAAGTTATGGGTATTGCTCAAATCACTTAGCATTGTTACCTTTTTCTTTTTGATATATCCTTCTACCTCAAGGGTTTGTGGAATATTGACGCCATCTAATACATGACAAGATATTGTTGGACTAGTCTCTTCTAGCTCTAGATCTAGTGATTGTTCCAGTTCTTGATCTTCTTCCTGTTTGGGGTCTATGCATAATAATTTCTTTTCATTACATTTGTGCCCCTTACTGTATTTACTGTCACAATTGAAACATAGTTTCCTTGCGCTTCTTTCATCCATTGGTCGAGGAGTCAACCTTGTCAATTTAGGAGCTGGAGCATGATCTTCACTAGAGTTATTAGTGACCGATTTTTTAGTGGTCATAGTTTACTTTCAACTTTTCTTGTTAGACTGAAAGCATACTCTAGAGATTTAGGTTCAACGAAATGCACCTCATTTTGGATGTTTTCCTTTAAAGTTCCGATGAATATGTCTAACAAATTATCCCATGAAATATTTTTTACTTTGAGACTTAACTTTTGGAATTGTTGAATGTGCTCTGTAACTGGACCTTTTTGTCGAAGATTGACTAATTGAATAAATAATTTATTCATTAGAGGAAATTTCAGCCTAAAAGTGCCCATGAATTTTTCATGTCATAATATGTAAACTAATCAAAATCGTTTAAATTTAAAACGTGGTACATGTAAATATTTTGGAGGGAAAAGAAGAAAAACTACTTTTTTTAGTTTTATTTTTGGCTTATCTGCTAAAAAAATGTGTTTAACACGTTTTTTAATGTATCTTTAATTTTTATCAATGTGGGTCTTCTCAAAAGTATGCATAATGGGTACTCATTGGATGTGGAATTTAATTCCACATCCAACGAGTGTCTACAATTTGAGTAAACCTATAAGGAAATATGCCAAAAATACAACTAAAAAAAGTAGATTTCTTATTTTCCCTTCAAAACTCATAACTCTTATTTTATTATTTTAACTATTACTTTATTGTTTTTCTTAGGAGGCCACTTTTAGTTTGAAATTTCCTAAAATTAATCTTAATATCCCTATAATGTGCTATCAATTCCTCTGTAAAAAAATGGACAAAGATATAACGTAATCCTTTTGTCTTTCACAAAGCCATTGATACCATACACAGTCTTGTTCTCAAAACATTGATGCAATATTTACCTCTCGTAAGGTTACCACTTGGTGTAGATCAAAGTATCACTCCATCTGAAACATCCATGTTACAAGATCAGTACCATCAAACTTTTTCATATCAGTCTTTGCAATGTAAGAGTTCCTTGGTTCTGACTTGAAGCCCTGATGATGTGGATCTTGGATTGAAAATTCATGATTATGATTCTATGATTCAATATTTTTGCTATCCAATTGTGATAACATACGAGATTGATTTTTAACACCATGCTCTCCTTATGTTCTTGATTTTCTTAGATCTCCACATCCCTTTAAGGGAGATCTTTTAATAGAATGTTTTGTAATTCTTTTAATTATTTCTTGATGGATTTTTGTATATCTTCCTTGACATCTTGAATTTCTTCCTTATTTTCATTCATCTTCTTTTTTATTTATCTTTTAAGATTTTCTTGAGAACTTGATAAACCTACATTTTTCAACATACTACCATCTATTTTATTAACTTTATTCTCTAATTGAGATAACTTAAATTCTAAGTCTTCACTTTCTTCATGAGTCAAGGATGAGCCTTTAATAGTTTTAATTGGTGTAATAGATTTCCTTGGAGGCATGTTAGAAAATAATAATAGCACTCATCTTTATCAAAAATTCCAATGACCAACAAAAAATGATCTTCTAATCAATAGTTAGATAACTAGTAAGTTACATATCTTAATTTGGAGAATATCATAATGGGTGAAATTTTATTGATATATCTATGATATTAGAACCCTTCTAGATCTAAAAAATTGCTCTACAATTCCTTGATATGTATTTTTTGCAATTCCACAGGGATGAACTGAATTTGATGTGTCAAGTGAAAGTTATGGTAACTTTCACAAAACTTGTTGATTTTGGCCTCTTCCCACAAGCAAATTTGTATAGTGTGCCACATGTTCAATTCTTCCAATACAATTATGAAATTTGTACCTAAGGTACTTTTGTATGTCTCCTGGAGTCCATGAAGATTTCATAATCTAAAGAATCTGAAACAAGGAGATATAGCAAAAATACCAAGCTTACATGTTTAAAATTTATTTTAGGGTTGTTCACAAACCCTAACTTCCACAAGTCATCACTCTGAGAGTATAGTGAACGAAATTTTGAAAATTGAACCAAATGTTTACCAAGATTTATCCTTAATATGCTCTAAGTTTCATTACCTGGAACCTCACCAAAAATAAATTATTGTCAAACTGACTTGTTTGAAATTGATTTCAGGAGCATTTACTAACCTGGAATTACTTAGAGCATATATCCAAAATTATAGTGAATCGAGATCTAAAATTTGAACCATATTTTCACCAAGATTTCACCTCATCATGGTCCAAGTTTCACGATATTAAGCTTCACAGAAAAAAAAAAAAAAAAAGTTATAGCGAAAATATTGAACTGGCCTATTTTAAGATTGATTTCAAGAGCCTTTGGATCCCCTAATTTTCTTGGAGCATATTTTTGAAAATATAGTGAACCAAGATCTGAAATTATGAACTAGATATTGCTCGAGATGGTTGCTCAATATTCTCCAAGTTTCATCATCCGGATCCTCTTAAAAAAAAATAGCGAAAATGTCACTATTACATGTTTGAATCAACAAACCTTAGGATTATGAGCTATGATACCATATGTTATGACCCTTGTGCTTAAAAAATGATAAGAAACCAATAATTGCAGTTCTCTTTGAAGGGGAAACCTCCTTTTACAATGAAGACAATGTACATGACAATATTTAATGATTCTAAGACTAGGTCTCCTTAGTATATATATAGGAGACAAGGGGTACAATTATAATAAAATGGGGACCATGAGGGGTTATAGCCTACATAACAATACAATAATAAAAATGTAATCACTCAATATCTAAGGCTTAATAACGAGTTTAGGGTTAACATGGGGCTTATATAAGGCTTAAGAAGTCTTCACATTTTTGGAAGAGATCTTTCGATTTTCCATCAACAATTCGTCGATGACATTATATTAATGGGTGTTCTTTCTATAAGAGAATCCTTGCCATTTCTTGGGTATTGGATGATTTCATGGAAGCCTTCGGCATCTCCATTAATCATTCTAAATCCCAAATCTTCTTTTTGAATACCCCTCCCTCCATTTAGGGGCACATAGCTCGCCTTCTTCGCTTCCAACTTTGCTCCCTTCCCCCTAAATATTTGGGCACTCCCTTAAGCCAAGACATTGGTCTCCTTTGTTGCAACAAATGTCTAGTCAGCTCAACAATTGCGCATTCAGTTCTGTTAACATCACAAGGCAATTGGTGCTCCTTAAATCTATTTTTCAAGCTCTCCCTATCTACCTCTTCTCGACATTGGTTGCTTCTAAATCTATCCTCAATTTCATCAATTGCCTTCAACGCACCTTACTCTGTTGGGGCGAGGGGAGCCTACAGGGAAAGAAAATGGTCCCCAGTTGCCTGGGACAAACTTTATCTCCCAAAGCTCAAGGGTGCATGGGTATCAAAGATCCAGAAATATTAAGCAAAGTGACGAGAGCCAAATTGTGGTGGATTTTGTTGCAACAACGCAATGAATTGTGGTGACATATTTGGAATAAAAAATATGGGAAAAACTCCTCTCCCACTCAGAAAGATTTGGAATAAAAAATATGGGCAAAACTCCTCTCTCACTCAGAAATCAAGGTCATATTATGCAATCTAGGGCTTCTCCATATGGAATTTGACTAGCAATAGTAAGTATTTGATCCAACAACATAGTTTCGAAGAAGTCCAGAATGGACAAAGTGCCCTCTTCTGTGATGATTCCTACAACCAGTGATCAAAAATCAGTTCCTAAGCCCTACTAATTAATCTCAGCACCTCAATGATCTCCAAAGCTAAGCACATTGTAGCAAACCACTAGAAAGCACCATATAAACAACTTTTAAAAGCATGAATGGCTCTCTCCATAAGCATGGCTTCCTCTTCCAAACATGATGGATTGAAAATCCTTATGGTCATCCCTTCAACAAAGACATTGCCATCTCAAATGCTTTGGATAAAATTAGATGGGGCTACAATCTCGTGTTTCTTTCTCATTCAAAAATATTTAACACTTTAGCAATTGAGCACAACTTATCTCTATAGCAAGATACATGGAAAACAAATTGTAGGCAGAAGTAGTGGCTGAAGGTTGCTCACTTCCTATAGCTTTTAGTGCATACAAAGACCCTTATGTGGGATAGAATAACCAAAATAGCTTTTGAGGTCCTAGACCTGTTTATTCTCAAGCACATTGTGGTCCCAGATCGTCTCTTTTTAGGCAATTAGAACCAAAATAGTATCTAGAACAAGATTGACAAATTGTAAGAATCATATTTTCAAAATCTAGCCTTAAACAATGACTGGTGTCTTTTGCAAGGATTCCTTCAATGTCAAGTTTGGAAAGAGGGCACAAAATAATTTTCCACAACAAGAGCTTAACCCTTGATATGATTTGGGACAAGATTAAGCAATGCATCAGAGAAACAGTCACAATCCAACCATGGACTAGTGAAGACTACAAAGCCTCTTCACGGGAATCGATCATGCGACTCGTTCAACTCACTCTTGTCCTGCTAGCTCAACTATACACCTCATCCCCTACTTTAGTCCCTCTCCAGACTTTTGGTCTCCATCACCCCTTAGTTTATTAAGCTTAATTTTGACAGGGCCTCAAAAGGGAACCCGAGGATAGCAGGATTTGGAGTATTTAGAGATGGTCAAGGCAACATCCTTTTCTTGTATAATGGATCCTTGGGGGTCAATACCAATAATGCCACATAATTTCAGGCATTGGAAGGCAATGTTTTGCATGCCAAGAACAAGAATTTCACCAAGCTCTTCATTGAAGGAGATTGTCAACTGGTGATCTCTCCTATCAAAAAAAAAATCATGTTTCAGACTTGTGCAAGATCTCATGTAGTTGGAGACTAGAAAATGTTCTTCTTAGAATAGCTAATATAATACCCTCTTCCTAGTAGTCCCCCTCCCCCTATCATGTCTATCAAAAAGGAAACAAATTAGTAAATTGATTAGTGAGCATAGGATGCTCAAAACTACGGCTTTAACCCACTCTTGGGTGGATCTGCCTTCCTCCACACTATGAAAAGAATGTCAAGCTATAGAAACAAAAGATCTAGCCTCCCCATATGGGGTGGGAAGGGACACGTCTTATCTTACATATGGCCAGGGTACTATGGCCTCATTGCCTCCAATCAGTGTCATCATGTGGAGATGTGGAGTGCATACCATTGACAAGTTAATGCAACCTAGGTGGTGGTGGTTATGGTTCACTATCGACCATATTCTGGCTCAAATCCTAGCATGTTACTTCAATTGGGTGACTGTGGGTTGGGTCCTAATCTCGTTATTCTTCAGGAAGGTTTGTTCGATGGTATTCACTTCACTCATCCTCACACTCCTCAATTAATTTTGTATCGGGTCTAAGGCGAGCTCTTTGGTGTTCTTTCCTTCTTTGTGTTTGTAACATCTTAGGCTTTGCTCTGCTTTCCGTGGTCACTACTAGTGGCCACAAGTTATTTGCATACACATCTTGGTTCAAATTTCAGGCATGTGTATGATGCTTCTTTTGCGAAAGCCTGTTCATATAAGCTTCCCCTTGTATGCCAAGATGGTTCGACAGAGAGTGTGTTGCCGGAGAGGATGAGGGGGTTGTGGCTTGCCAAGAGGCTCTTGTGCCTATACGAGGGCGAAGACCTCTATAAGGTTATAGAGGGAGCAACTACTGCCATAGGTTGAGGAGTTACAAGAATTAGAAAATGACATAGTTGCACAACGCTATTGCTTTTCAGATTTAGAAGTGATTGTGAATGTGAAGGAAGGGGAGTTGGACATGGGCCACACCCATCACCACGATAACCAATATCCACTTACCATTGATTTGTATTGTAGGATGAAATTGTTGTTGGGTCAAGTTCTTCTGGATTGAAATGATGTTAAAAACAGAAGTATCATGGTCTTGGATGTAATTGTGCTATAGTAGAAGGACATCAGTGAGCACATCAAGAGGATTGAGGCCAACGTTACCCTAGGTGCTAGTCTGAGCTACTGCAACTAGGGGACCTCAACCCAATTGAGGTGGATGCCTCCACCTCATTTTAGTCTCTATCATGATGTTTGGCTTTCAATCTATCTTGTTTTTTGGTTTTACTAGCCTTTTTAACGCTGGTACGCATTATCCATTTTATGTCTATTTAGAGGTAGATCATAGTGAACCATTTATATATAATTCTAATTATAGGGATGTAATGTTTTTTGAGGTCATACTATGTTTTTATGGAATGATGCTCTACTATTTTGTTATTGGTCTGGTTTGTCGATTTCCCATGTGGTAAGCCAATGACAGGCACAGTCCTTAGACTCCTATAATCTCTTACACAATCAAAATTTAGCTTTAAGAAAAATATGAGAGATAAACTAAGTTTCAAATATTTTTAGTAGAATAGCCTCGATGGGGGGTGTTGGCAATAGAGCTAGTAGAGGAGGTGGGGAGGGGGAGGCGAAGGGGAAGAAGGCCCGCCACCTCACTGACTCTTAAGACATTGAAAAGGGGATGGCGTGGCCAACTCCCCATGCAGTCTCACATGCTCTGAGTCATGACAATACACTGAATTAATATGGTAACCCCCTTGACCTCTAGGTCTTATTACCTTGCTCAAGCATGCTTTGTCAGTTTTTGCGATTTTTGCATTTTTGCCACGCTGCAAGTGGGATTTCCCCCTTAGTGTATAGCTCCTCGGTGCTTCAGCGAAGGAAGCCCCAGGTCCTCCTAGCCTAGACCTCCATTGTTCTCATTCCATTGTTGCTTGGACAAGTCATTGCTCGTTCACGGCCTTTGGGATGCAGGAGAGGAGACTTAGCGAATTCCAGTGGGGTGTCCACACTAGGAACCAACAAACTGCGACTGGAGTAAGCACTGAGTTCATGAGTTGGTAAAATATCTTATTGTCATCACCTCTAGCTAGTATTGTTTGTTTGATGTTGTGTTTATGATTCTCTAGCTTGGGATTTTGAGTTGGACCATTGGGGTTAAATTTTGTTTGGTTTTTACTAATGCTTCTATCCCTCTGGTTCTCTCCTTTACCCAACGCTCTTTCCTTTTGCCTCCATTTATCAAGTGGCTTCTATTCCCGCCCCTCTAGTTAGTTTGGTTTCAGCCTTGTCCCTTCTAGCCTGCTCCAATCCGACCTCCACAAAGTTTATTTATTGTCCCGCACCCTTCTCTGGAAGTACCCAGTGCAGAGTTCTAGTCCTTTCTAGGGTGAAATGCCAAGGCAAAGAATGCGTCCAAGGCACGAGTTTGGGGGTTGTGGTTCTTTAGACAGACCCAAAGTCCAATCCCATGCTGAATCAACCACTGAAAATTACCTTTCTGTCGTCCCTCTTGAAGTTCAAGAAGAAATCCAACATCTTGAAGCCTTGACTACAATAGATTGATAGCCCATTTGAACTCTGAAATTCAAGCTGAGGTCTTTGATTGGGTCCCAGGCCCTAGCCATACTATCACTCTTCATTGAAAAATGAAAACTTTGTTGGGCTGCGTCTTCAAAGAGAAACATAAGCACCACAATGAAATTTTAGCCTGCATTAATGACATCCAATGAATACAAAGGCACTAGCCTTGTTGCTTGGTCAGTGTAGATGCCCGACTAACCTACATCAAGACGCATCTTCAATGTGGGTGTCACTCTTCCAGTGGATACAAAGGCACTAGCGTTGTTGCTTGGTCAGTGTAGATGCCCGACCGACCCACATCAAGAGGCATCTTCAATGGAGCGTCACTCTTCAACAGCCCAAGCGTGCAGTATTCGACCCCAACAATGTCCTCTGATGAATGATGCATGCACAAATTTTCTGTTTTAGTTTATGATCAATGAACTTTATTTTATTTTCTTATACAATTTACAACTATGGTATGTCAATGTTACTCAACAGACTATTTGTAATGATTTAAGCAATGGTGGCAGAGATCTATCTTGGCATAGGATGCTCAGCTAGTAGAATTATCTTTTTGCTCATTTTGATAGACAGAAAGACTAATACATCACCTGCACTGCCATCGGTCTGGTTTCTCTTGTGACAGGCCACCAGTGAGGATGGTGTTTGACATGATATATTTGCCTAATTTATAATTTAATGGAAGTTTTTTTTGAATGTGAACTAGAGGAATTTTTTTTGAATGTGAACAAGAGGAATCGACAACTAGGCTAGGCTAGTGACATGGGCTAATGACATGGTCTTGATTCCAACCACTACCACTATGAACTCAAGGCGCATATGTATATCCGCCGCGCAAATGTACCCACGCATACGTATAATTGAACTGTCCCCGAGACTAATGGAAGAAACTTAAATAACTGGAAGAAGGAAAAAAAAAACAGCTTTATAGTAGAATCAACACGCCTGGAAAGCTCTGATTGCTCTCCTATTGCTACTGATTACTCCGAGGAAAAAACAGAAATATCATGACAGCGAATTTAAAGCCTAAAATGAGAGATGGCTGAATGTCTAAAGGGACATTCAATGGTTAAACATATTGAATTTAGAAATCCTAAAAACAAAGTACCAAAATTGCAAACGGTAAAACCTACAGAGCCAGTTTTATGATGAAGAGATGGGCCAGCGTGACTGAAAATACATAGAGAGAACGCTTCCTTACCTCCAGAAAATTTGACATTCTAGGACTATGGACGTTGCAGATAAGAGTTGATGCTGCTTCCAGGAAGAGTTGTTGCTGCCCCCAAATTTGTCAGAGTTAGTCGTAGTGAACAGAAGCCAGCCATTGTCTGCCTGAAATAGGAGTTTTTTAATATTGCATTCCATTATAATGTAGAACAATGTAGAAGATGAATACGCTGGAAACGAATCCTGGTCTTTATTCGTTTATTTTTCCTTTTGCCTATACAAGATTGCCGTCCTGCAGAATATATTCCTTAAATTCTATAAATAGCATATTCATGTGTAGATTGTATAAAGGAGTTTATTCTTGAGTGCAGCTTCGTTGATATTTCTTATGAGCTATGCTTTTGACTTTTGTGCTTCTGAGTGGTTAAGAAATCATATATAAATATAGATTTTTATTTAAAATATTATATTAAGAGGGTGTTTTTTTAACCGAAAGTTAAAAAGTATATCCTTGAGTGCAGATTGTATAAAAGAGTTTATTCTTTGAGTGCAGCTTCATTGATATTTCCTATGCTTTGTTTTTTAATATTTTTTAAGATATTATATATAAAAATAGTTTTTAATTAAAATATATAATTGTTTTTTAAATCTTAAAAGAGTATATTATATAATTTTGTATTTAGTTTGCAACTAATATATTAAACATTACGGAGTTAATTTATTAAAATTTTCCAATTGTTTTTTTCTATAAGAATATATGATTTTTTTGAGAAGAATATATTTGCGCAAAAAAAGAAGGGTTTTGTAAGTGAATAGATTATAAAATTATCCCAACAAAACACAAAATTTATAACACATAATTTAATAGGCTTCATCTCCCATTAGGGAATTATAAAAGGTCTAATTGGGCTATTAATCTTTAATTCAAGGATTTTCATTTTACACTCCTCATTAGTATATTTGTCTATTTCTTTGTTGAAGTCTTTTAGGACATGGAAATATGTTATGGATGAAATATCCATTAGGGAATTATAAAAGGTCTAATTGGGCCATTAATCTTTAGTTCAGGGTGTAACGAATAACATGCATAAATAATATAAATATAATGTAAAAGATAATAATCATAAATAATAGTTAGTTAAGCTAGTAATTAGGTTGAATTAGGTTGAAGAGAATGTCTAATACGACATGACTCTTCATGAAAAGACACTTGTTGGGTATATAAGCAAGCCTCTTGTTCTCATTTGTAATTTATTCTCATTTTTATTCATTTTATTTAATATAATATTTATATCCTGGATATCCTGACATTCCAAGTTTTTGGAGTAATTAATTCGCATAAGGAACTTTGTTCACTTCATTTGATATCAGAGCCCAACCATGTTTCGTTGATCACCAGGTCTTTGGCTATCAACTTATCATCTTCATCAACCTTGTTGTTGTCATAATTGAAGCGTTTCTCCACACATTGGGAGATTCTCCATTTTTTAGGCCTTTGGCCATTTGCTACTATTTAAAAAAATAATAATAATAAAGAATAAAGGAGAAGGGTATATAAAAAAAAGGAAAGGAAATAATATATTCTGAAGAAACAAAAAAAAGTGATATATATATATATATAAAGTTTTGCATTATTGATAAAAAAGTGCATAATAAAGATAAGCAGGAATCTTTCAAGTATATTTAAGACTTTTTACGTGGAGAAGCACGTGGTTTTAGAAACCAATGGTAAGTTTTACATTTTACATGGAGAACATTAATCGAGATTTTAGAAACAACCCATGGTAATTTTCCATGGTATTTTAAAAACCAATGGTAATTGCCACTGGTTTTAAGTTTTACATTTTACGTGGAGAACATTAACTGAGGTTTTAGAAACAACCCATGGTAATTGCCCATGGTATTTTAAAAGTAAAAGATAACATTGGAGAAAAAAGGTGTGACCTAAATAATTTTAATCGTTCAAATCTAAAGATTCTTCTCATCCAAATTTTCTGAGAAAAAATATTATTATAATTATAAAAAGGATACTATATAACCTTATATAGTTAATACAAAAGGAAAAAATGAGTCTCAAAAAAGTATATAAAAATTTTATTAAAAGAGTGAACAGAAGAAGAAGAGAATATTTGATATATATAATATATATATAAGAGAAGTGGAATATATTTTATAGATTAAAAGAATGTATTAAAAAAATATATAAAAGAGAGAAAAAAAGAGAAAATATATCATATAAAAAATAAAAATAAAAATAGAAAAAAATAAATAAATAAATTGTTAGAAAAAAAAAAAGGAAGATAAAAGAAGTGAAGAAAAAGAAAAAAATATGGAATCCATGAGTAAGGAACAAAGACAATCAATCACAAGAGATATAAAACAATTAATTACAATAAATGAGCAACAGAGTGAGAAGAGAAAGAGAATGGATTCCTTCTTCGATTCTCTACATCCATCATCACTTCCACAGAATGACGTTATCCAGTGTACCGAGAAAGTGCAGCTAAAAGATCAAGAGAATGACAAAACAGCCAAAATTCAACAAAGCAAGGAAGTGTTAGAATACAAACATAAAAATCTTGTGGATGTACATTACAAAGAAATAATAGAAAAGGACAGAGAAATTTCTTATCTCAAGGACCATGTCAAAACATTACTGTCACAAGTGAAGAAGACTAACATCTCAAAGAAGGAACTCAAGCAGCATTTATTAGAACAAGAAGAGGAAACTTTGCGTTTAAAGAATTTTAATAAAAATTTATTAGAACAAATCAAAGATCTAAGAGACGAAAAACTTAAAATCCAAAACATTGAAACTAATATTGATGAATCAGAAACCAAAGAACTTTACATCTCATAAAGCATAATAAAAGTCTACTCACTCAAATTAAGAAACTTAAGGAGGATAAGAAAGTATTAAAAGATAAGTTGGAACAAGTCACTCAAGAAGAAGTAGTATCGAAATCTTTAGTCACAACAGTTCAAGTTGAAAATATGGGAACGAATACCGATCCAGTGAATATGACAACTCAAGAAGACAAGTCAGTTGAAGAAACGACATACGTAGATGTTGCGGTTCAGACAATGGACATCCCAAGTGAATGTTCCATAACCAATTCAACAACATCTTCACCAAAAGAAAATCTAAAAACTTTATATCGACATCTGAATCACAAGAGTAGACACCTCAACCATGCTACGTATTGAGACCATTCAGACCAGAAACAACAAATTGATGTTTCAGAGAATAATGACGTAAAATCAATCCAGTCTTATGCTAACAAGTCATTACAAAATTCCAGTGATCAAAATACAATACAGAAGATTAATCTCGGATGGTCTGATCCATTCTCAATGCGACAATTTTGTTTGTCACTGAGAAGATCATATCAACTTGTATCGACGATGATAACTATTCCGAGAGAGAAAGACGTCGAAACCGAAAAAGAGATCAAGCCTTTTTCATCGAGAAGCTTTGAGGACAAAGCTTTTTGAGGAAGAAGGCAATGTAACGAATAAACATATATAAAATAATATAAATATAATGTAAAAAAGTAATAATCATAAATAAAGGTTAGTTAAGCTAGTAATTAAGTTGAAGAGGCATGTCTAATAGGACATGACTCTTCATGAAGAAACACTTGCTTGGTATATAAGAAGCCTCTCGTTCTCATTTGTAATTCATTCTCATTCTTATTCATTTTATTTAATATAATATTTATATCCTAAATGCATATCCTGACATTCCAAGTCTTTTGGAGTAATTAATTCACAGAAGGAACTTTGTTCGCTTCACGGGGATTTTCATTTTCATTTTACACCCTTCATTAGTATATTTGTCTATTTCTTTGTCGAAGTCTCTTTAACATAAAATTTAACATAGAATTCACATATTTTTAAGTTACACCCTCATTAATATACTTGTTTGTTTCTATGTTGAATTCTCTTAGGACATGGAAATATGCTTTGGATGGAATATCTTTCTTTTCATGATGTTTTCCATAGATTTCTTCTTTGGGAGGGAGCCTTTGACCAGATGATGTAGGATTAGGTAAGAATTGCCCATGACCATAAGTGTATCCACCTAATGTTTTTTGGCTAACAAAAATCCATAGTAGAGACCACATATATTTGCTTGATTATTTAGGTAAAAATTTCCCATGACCATAAGTGTGTCCACATGTTTTTTGGCTAACAAAAATCCCTAGTAGAGACCATATATATTTGTTTGATTATTTGTCATATGACCAAGACCCCGTGAGTACTTAACACTTTGTCTTCCTTAGGACCATAGAGTACCTCTCCCCTTCTTAACAAAATATTAATGTTAATTTTTAGATTAAATTTTAAAATATAATAAATTTTATTTTTATTTAATAAATAAAAATTAATTATATCTCAAAGCATTTTTATATTTTATTCTTTATAAGTATTTTATATTTTATATTTATTCAATAAATTTAAGGTTGCATTTTAAAATATTAATAATAAAATATTTTAATATATATATTATATATATATATATATTATAACGTTTTGAATGGGGAGATGTCTTAATCTTTTATGCTTAGTCCGGAGTTAATTAATAACATTTTAAAAAAATATTAATAATAAAATTTTTAATGTGCATCATAAATAATGTTGCAATATCCATCTCAAATAAATATTCTTATATCAATTTATACATATCTACATTTCTTATTCCATCAATATGTGCCTTTTTTGTTTTTGAAATTGGCTTTTTTATGTAATTTCTTCAATATTCAGTGTAAAGTCAATATATAACATTTAAAAATAATTAATAATCATAAAAAATCTCAAAATTTCAAAATTAAAAATTAAAAATTAAACCAATCATCTTTATGGATAGATATTCTCTATTTTTTTAAGAAGGGAATGTATAATTCGTGTAGACACATCACATTAAAAAAATATTTTAAAGTGAGATAAAAATAAAATATTTTGTTATTCACTTCAAATAAAATATAATATATTCACCTTAAATAAAAATATCTTATTATCCACTCTTTTTCTCTATTTAATTCTATTAATAAATGTTTTTATTATCTTTGATAAAATATCTTATTCACCACTTATTTTCTCTCTATATAATTTTATTAATAATGCTTGTTTATTTTTTTAATAGATGTTATAGACATCTTAATATAAAGGATATGTATATTTATTATCTTTCTTTATCCACTTTAAATAAAATATCTTATTATCTTATGTTTCTCTTTCTATAATATATATAATTTAAGTGATAAATACTTTCTTATTTTATGAATAAATGTTTTAGGAATCTTATTATAAGGGAGATGTATACTTCTTTTGACTATATATGATGTATCTCTCTTTCTATGAACAAATGCTCTAGAGTATATTTCTTTTGTGCACTTATATATATAATTGATAAATGTTTTTTTACTTTTTGAATAAATGTATGCATTTTTTTGTAAGCTCATAATATCACTTGTAGGAATTGAACTTGGATGGCGAGGACCCGATTCTCCGATTATTCCGCCCAACCACAATAAATCCAATTGATTAGTTTACTATAAGTTCATTTTATGTTTAAATAAAAATAAAAAATTTAAAAGTGTAATCTAAAAAAAATATTATGTAAATTGTCTTTAATAAGCCAATCCTTTGTCCCACAAACAAGGAAGTCTCTCAAAGTTAGGTTCTTAATAATATTATTTACATTTATATAATGCATATATATGTGAGAGACTCTTTTCTGGGATATGTTTTATAAATTTTTTATGTGATATGCATGTGATTGATGATATAGATAGATAGATAGATAACTTATTCCATATATTGAATTCTTATATATTATAATTAAATTTAAATATGAAATTATGAAATATAATATTTATGTAAATGAATCATACATATATATTTACTAAAATTTAAATAATGATAATTAGAATATGCATATCACATTAAATTAAGTTTAACTTAAATTTAGTAATATGATTCATGTTTATAACATTTCAAAATATATAATGATAAACTATAAAAACTTATATATTTCAAAACATATAGTTAATATACATATAAAAAACCTATTATGTTTTTAATTATATAAGTTTTATATGTCTTGAAATATTAAGGTTATAACATTAATTATATTACTTATGTAATTAATGTGATGCATATTATAATTATTATTATTTAAATTTAATTTAATGTGATATGTATATTATGATTATTTTTAGAAAAAATGTATGAAATTTTATTAGTAAAAACAAAATTACATCAATTTATTACTTTTTTAATTGAGTGGACATTATATTTTATTATTATTAGTGTTTTCAGCGAATGCTCCCATATTGAGTTGATATTTAAATGTTTACATTCATCTACATATTGAGTTGATATTTAAATGTTTACATTCATTTACAGACACTACAACATATCTCCCATATTGAGTCACATTTAAATTTATGAACACTACAACATCTTGTCCACACTGGGTTGAATTATGTGTAAAAGAATATGTTATAAACATATTTGTAACGAAATATGTTATGTAAAATGTATATTATTAGATTGTTAAAGGATCTTAGGTGAATAATTTGTTTCCCCAACTACATGGGTTCAAGTCTTTGAAGACATGTCATAACTAACCTGTTAGTGGCATTTATGAATAGATGTAGTCTCCAGAGACATGTAACCGTTCATTAATGACATTTATGAATAGGTTAGATGTAGTCTCTAGAGACATGCAACTGTTCATTAATGACATTTATGAATAGGTGTATCTGGTCTCTCTAGAGATTCTCCTATGCATATTATAATTATAATTATTTAAATTATTAATTTTAATGTGATATGTATATTATGATTATTTTTAGAAAAATTGTATGAAATTTTATTAGTCAAAACAAAATTACATTATTTTATTACTTTTTTAATTGAGTGGACATTATGTTTTATTATTATTAGTGTTTTCAGCGAATGCTCCCATATTGAGTTGATATTTAAATGTTTACATTCATTTACAAACACTACAACATATCTCCCATATTGAGTCACATTTAAATGTTTATACTCATTTATGAACACTACAACATCTTGTCCATATTGGGTTGTAGAATTATGCATAAAAGGATATGTTATAAAAATATTTGTAAGGAAATATGTTATGTAAAATGTATATTATTAGATTGTTAAAGGATCTTAGGTGAATAATTTGTTTCCCCAATTACATGGGTTCAAGTCTTTGAAGACATGTCGTAACTAATTCGTTAGTGGCATTTATGAATAGATGTAGTCTCCAGAGACATGCAACCATTCGTTAATGACATTTATGAATAGATGTATCTGGTCTCTCTAGAGATTCTCCTTACTTAAAGAAAAGAAAAAAAAAAAAAAAAAATATATATATATATATATATATATATATTATATATATATATATATATATATATATCAAAATCGATAAAGGAAATTAAAAAAATAAAATAATTAGAGAGAAATTGAAGTTTTTATGTTAGCAGTAATAAGATTGTATTAATAAAATAAAAGCCCCACGAAAATATAGTCCATCTATTTTTTATGCATGAAAAACTTGACAAGCTAGTAAAAATCCTTATTTAACACCAAAAAAAGGTTTGTGTACTTACCTTGCCATTTGGTAGTGCAAAAATATCATCAACCATTTTGTAAGGAAAAAATGATCTCTTATTTTCCTTATGTTACATAGCTTTTATTTAGATATTGCCTTGTTGAAGAAAGGCTAAGAGTTTTCCTTCATCCTTTGCACAACAAAGAAGCTAGCCACTTAACAAGCAAAGCATTGAGCAAAAGGAAAATTACATTATTGATCAAGGTGTAAGTTACATTATCCAAGTGTTAGTTTGTCAAGCAAAAGTTTGGAGTTTTCCTTGTTCGATAGCCTTTCTTTTGGAAAAGAAAGGCTTTTCCCAATATTTGAACTTCACCTTTACTCAATGTTCCACCAAGTTTTTGAGAAATGGGGATGGGGGAGCGGGAAATGCAGGAGTAGCCTATGCAAAAGCTCCCCACCAATTTTTAGGAAACGTGGGGGGCGTCAAGGTCTTTAACACAAGGGACCTTGACAAAAATAGTAAAATACTAAAAAATTATAAATATATCATTGAAATTTTATAATTTAATTGTCTTTATTATTTTATAACACTTACATCATGAAGGATAAATTGATGAATCATATAACTTAAACAAATTTAAAACAAAAAAACATGATACAATCATACATGTCACAGTGACATTGTACAATGAAAATAAAAGATTAAACCATATTGAATTTCCATATGTGAATATGAATTATTGAAATAAAAGTAATGTCTGATACATCAAGATTCAAATTTTTAGAGTTAAGTCTAATATATCATAATATCAAGATTCAAACTAAAATAAAGTCTACATCTGAAGTCTAAAACAGAAATGCAGATAACATAACAACATGTTAAATGACAAATGAGCATAATTGCTCAAGGTAATGCCTTGCTAGTCTATGCATCCAACGGTTGCATGAATAAATCAAGATCAACCATGCCACCATCTGAATTAGAGTCACTTACATTATCAAACATGGTAAGTGGCATACCAAACAACCCCATATGTGTCTTATCAAGTCCCTCCATATCTACATGTGCATCATCCTCTGGATCAACACCTCATCGTGTTGCTAGTTCCTTCAAATAGTCCCTAGAATTTTATAAAATACTAGTTAAATCCTGTTAGGGTCCAACTCTAACCCCCTTATTTATGTAATAGGGTCGAGTCATAGTTATAGTTAGTTAAAGAGTCAATAAAGCTCATATTAATAATTGTAAGTGGTTGACCCGCATTTAAAGAAGGGACCATAGTTAGTTGCAAATGGGCCATGGTATTAAATAGATGGTATTGATAAGAACCATGGTACTGACCCATGGTATTGCATGTATGAATCCTATATAAAGGATAGAGACTCCCCATTGAGGAGCGTCGTGTCTTATTTTGTAATCGAGCCCTGCTCTATTGGAGGTTGCCCCCTCGAAGAGGCAAGTGAACATTGCTTTCCTTTCTGAATAATAAAATACATGTTATTTCTCATTTGTTCTATGTTATGGGTTGTATTTATTCGCATGTTTGGTATTCTAGCATCTTCTCATGGGTCAAGAGCATAACAAGTGGTATCATAGCACTTTCCAGGGCCGGTGGGATCTCCATTTTTAGCAGATATTTTTTTGGCTAGAGACGTGTTCCGGCATCTTTAAACCACGAGATCTGTTGTTGAGCGCATAAACCTGCGGATTCAGGGAGGCATGCATGTAGAAAGTACAAGAGGTGGTCACGCTTGTTGGACTCCCTTGTAACCCCTGTGGCTACCCCTTCGAGTAGTAGCGCATTAGACAGAACCCTCTGGGTATATCGGAAGCCCCCTAGGCACACCTGAAACCTCGCCGTAGATAAATTGTCAGTCGTCTTGTTGTTATAGTACATCGAGAACAGCACTCGGGGAGATTACTCGCGCGTACGATAGGGTAGTCGGGTAGTACGGCTAAGGGTACCGTTGATCCTCCTTAGTTAGTGCCCTGAAAGATTGGGTCAAGTACTACTATTAGACCCTTATGTATATTGTGATCTGTGGCACCTGACACTCCTTGAGACCACAGTTCCCTTATCTCTCTACAGATCGCCCATCATCTTCTTTACCAGATCAGATCTAGCAAGTTGGGTTCTGTCGCAGTCGCAACAATCAGATCCACCATTCAGATCTAGCAGTGGGGGTTCAGTCACTGCCACATTCCTACTCACACTCTGTAGTTGAGGGTTTCGCAGACAAATTTGACTATTTGTGCAGGGAGGCTTGTGGCTCCTATACCTTGGGGTGATTCTCACAGGGCATTGGGTAGGATTAACTTTTCTAGGAATTAGCTACTGCAGTATTCATAAGTGAGGAGTAAAAAAGAAAAGTCTGAGGTCCTCTCGGGACGCTTATAGGAGACTTAGCCCATAAGAATCAGGACGACGGGCTAAGCAAGGTGGTACCATTCACTTGTCAACTTCAAACTTTCGGGTGGTCCCAAATTTTTTCATAGTGACGACAAATGAACTGGATCTGTGCATGGTAGAAACCAGAGCTCAAGCTATGGCCAATGAGAAAATCGACTCCCTTGAAAAAAAGTTGGAGGAGTTAGCGAGGCAGATCCAGTCATTAAATGACACAATCACAAAGGGCAAGTCAGTGTTACAAGCGAAGGCATATGCTTTTAATGAAGATCATGAGGGCGAATCTAACCATTCTCTTCACTTCCATGGAAACCACCAACATTCCCACCCTCGACCACCCAAGTTGGACATGTACAAATTTGATGGCTCTCATCTGGCCATATGGTTATCACAAATGGACCAATATTTCACATTGATTCACATCAAAGATGATGAGACTAAGCTAAGTGTGGGAAGCCTTTACTTGGACCAAAAAAGTGGCAATGGTGGCAGTGGCATCAAAAATGCTATGTAAGGCCAATTACTTGGCAGATATTCTCAAAAGCCCTTTCTGGTCGCTTTGAACATGAATCTAATTTTGTGGGTCGTCTTACTAAGCTCAGACAGACAGGCACAATACAAGACTATATTGCAGCCTTTGAAGCATTAGCTTTCTGCACAGGAGGTCTGGCAGATGAATTCTACTTAGAATGTTTTATCAGTGGTCTCAAAGACGCCATACAAGCCCACCTCCGGATGCACCACCCAGCCACATCGCTGGCAGCTTGCACAACGGCTCGTGAAGTGGAACGTGCGTTAGTGGCCCAGTCGCCTTGTCCAAATTTCATAGCTAAGGGACACCCCACCCAGGCTCTGAGCACTACCCAAACACTTAAGGTTCAAAAGGTGTCACCAATAGAAATGGCGGAGACAAGAAAGCAAGAATTTTCTTACTACTGTGATGACAAATACTCCCCGGAGCATAAATGCAAGGAACCCAAATTCTTTCAAATTGATGATATTGATCACAGTTCATCTGAGGAAGCCCCACCCTTTGAGGGACCAGAGGAGGAAGATGAGGACAACCAGCAGGACAATGAGCTCCCAGCTACACCAGAAGAACCAGTTATCTCACTCCATGCTTTGGTAGGAATTTCTTCTTCCCAAACTCTCAAAATCAGAGGTTTTGTTAAACATCGCCCGGTAGTAGTCTTGATTGATAGTGGCAACACACATAACTTTATCCATCAAAGAGTCACAAAAGCAGTGCATTGTTTTGTCAAAGCATCCTCTAATTTCCAGGTCCAGATTGTTGATGGGGGGACAATGAAATGTGACGACCGCTGTGAAAATGTCGAACTTCATATGGGAGATTACCACCTAAAGACCCACATGTTTGCCATCAACATGGGTGGGTGTGACATTGTCTTGGGTGTTGAATGGCTCCTCACACTCGACCTAATCACAATGGATTTCCAGGAGTTATATGTGAGATTTAAGCAGAATGACCACACACATAACCTCCACGAACTCCAGGTAGGGGCTCCTTCTATCATAAGCTCGCATCGAATGGAAAAGTTGTTAAAAAAGGGCCACCATGGAGTTATCGCCCAATTTAATGCCATCCAAGCCTTCGAGCCCACTTATCTTCTTATTCATCCTGAGATGCACCAGGTCTTAAGCAACCATCTGCAGGTCTTTGACAAACCTCATGAGCTTCCACCCTCGAGAGGGGAACATGATCATAGCATTACTTTGGTCCCAGGGGCACAACCACCAAAAGTGTGCCCATATAGATACCCTTTCGCCCAAAAGAATGAAATTGAAAAAATCATCAAGGAACTCGTGGAAGTCGGTGTCGTTCGTCCTAGCATTAGTCCTTATTCATTGCATGTGGTCATGGTGCTCAAGAAAGATGGGGAATGGCGTATGTGTCCAGACTTCAGGGCCCTCAACAAGCTGATGGTCAAAGATAAATTTCCCATCCCGGTTGTTGATGATTTGCTGGATGAACTAAATGGGGCTCAATTCTTTACTAAGCTAGACCTTCGCTCAAGCTATCACCAAATTCACATTAAAGAAGTAGACATTCCAAACACTGCTTTCCGAACTCATGAAGGCCATTATGAATTCTTGGTAATGCCATTTGGTCTCTGTAATGCCCCATCCACTTTTCAGAGCCTCATGAATCACCTACTCAAACCATATCTCAAAAAATTTGTCCTTGTTTTCTTTGATGGCATCCTCATCTACAGTCTCACTTGGGAAAAACATCTTCAGCATGTATACTTGCTCTTGCAACTGCTCGGGAAGCATAAATTATTTGTCAAATTATCCAAGTGCTCTTTTGGCATGAAAGAAGTCGAGTATTTGGGCCACATTGTGGGGTGTGAAGGTGTCAGGGTGGATCTCAAAAAGATCCAGGCAATGCAGGATTAGGCCCAACCAAAGATCTTGAAGAGTTTGAGAGGATTTTTGGGTCTCACCAGCTACTATCGCAAATTTGTCCGC
The DNA here is from genome assembly GCA_000404065.3 of Pinus taeda. Taxonomy (NCBI): domain Eukaryota; kingdom Viridiplantae; phylum Streptophyta; class Pinopsida; order Pinales; family Pinaceae; genus Pinus; species Pinus taeda. Next base: position 116,897 of record APFE030159047.1, read on the forward strand.
AATTATGGTCGCATTGCTAGACCCCTCACTCACCTTCTTAAGAAAAATCCATTCCTCTGGAATGATGAAGTGCAACATGCATTTATAGCTCTCAAACATGCCATGTGTTCCACTCCCATATTGGCACTACCCGACTTCACCAAATCTTTTGTGATTGAATGTGATGCTTCAAGTACAGGTATTGGGGTTGTCTTAATGCAGGAAGGTCGACCCTTGCCCTTCACTAGCCAACAACTAAGTGGGACAAATTTGGGACAATCTACCTATGAGAAGGAGATGATGGCCATCTTACATGCAGTGGATACCTGGCAATCAGACTTATTGGGGCGGCGTTTCCAAATTCGCACAAACCATCAAAGCCTTAAATATTCTTTGAAGCAACACCTATCATCGCCACAACAAAATAAATGGTTAGCCAAAATGTTGGGATATGATTATGAGATAATTTACAAGAAAGGGCGTGAAAATGTTGTAGTGGATGCTTTATCACGCCAATTTGAAGAGGAAAGCACCCTGCTAGCAATCTCTCTTCCCATTCCAGAGTGGATTAAAGAGGCTCGCAAGGAATGGTTTTCACATCCTTCACTCTCCCAACTCATTAATAAATTGCAAGCAGATCCAAATTCCACAGCGAGCTATTCTTGGCAGGATGAGATTCTTCGCTACAAGGACAAAGTAGTGATATCACCAACATCCACCCTCAAAAGTCGCATTTTGGCATATTTGCACTCATCTCCCACTGTAGGCCATTCAGGCTTTCAGAAGAATTATGCTCACACTCGACATTCATTCTTTTGGACAGGCATGAAAAAGGACATTCTTACTTTTGTAGCTGAATTGATATGTGTCAACACCACAAAGGAGAAACAGTGAAATCCCCAGGCACTTTACAACCATTGCCCATCCCTGCCTTAATCTGGACGGATGTTTCTATGGATTTCATTACTGGTCTTCCGAAGTCAAGCAATAAGTCAGTCATCATGGTGGTTGTGGACATACTTTCTAAGTATGCTCATTTTTGCACCCGATCCCACCCTTTTACACCCACTTTGGTGGCTCAATATTTCATGGACAAGATCTTCAAATTGCATGGCATGCCCACTTCCATTGTGTATGATCGTGACCCGATCTTCACGAGTAACTTTTGGCAGGAACTCTTCAAGCTACAAGGTGCCCAACTCCAACTTAGTACTTCCTATCATCCCCAAACTGATGGTCAAACTGAAGCAGTCAACAAATGTCTAGAGACCTACCTCAGGTGTTTCACTTCAAAAAAGCAACATCTATGGGTACAATGGTCACCTCTAGCTGAATGGTGGTATAATACTAACTATCATGCCGCCACCAAGATGACTCAATATGAAGCAATTTATGGTTAACTCCCCCCCTTCACCTACTTCTTATATCCCAGGATGCTCTAAGGTACAAGTAGTGGATCAACTCCTACAGAATCGTCCAACCATGCGTTCCCACCTCAAAGATAATCTCCATCAAGCTCAAAATCACATGAAGCAACAAGCAGATCAACATCGTTCAAAGCACACATTTCAAGAAGG
>APFE030159047.1:119118-147739 GCA_000404065.3 Pinus taeda
TTCAAAACCCTCCTCCCTCATCGATTCATAATATATATATATATAATTTTTTAGGGATTTGACTCTTTTATTAGTGATTTGACCTCAATTTTTTTTGGAAATGTAGGAAACATTTCCTTTTTTGGGAGGAAATTGTCCCCCTTCGAGTTTCCTCGCATTTTTGTTTTTTGGGGACATGGAGAAACGTTTCCCAGATGTTCCCGGAGCGCAACCAACCACAGGGACGCGTTTCTGAGGGGGGGACACGTCCCCATGGAACACTGACTTTACTCAATGCATGGCTAGTCAAGCAAATAGCTTCATTGTTGAGGAAAATATACCTTCCTTTATTAGCCAAAGGCTCACAATGAAAGAAATTGCTAGATCAAAGTGTAAGTTACATTGTCCAAGTGTGAACTCCCCAAGAAAAGGCTAAAATTTTCCTTGTTTGATGGCATTTGCTAGGAAGAAAAGAGAACAGATTTGATCGACAATGTAACATCCCCTTTGCTCAATGCTTCACTATTTGAGCAACTAACTTCATTATTGATAAAAAGCTCCCCTCCTTTGTTGATCAAATGCACATAACGAAAGAAAACTCCTAGAATTCACTTTATGGCCAATGAAAACATCAAATTCACCCACAAGGGCTTCACTCAATGAACCTCTGACATATCATGTGTGTTCATGGCATATTAAACAATACCTCTAATTTGACTACATATTGGAAAATACCTCTAAAAATCACATTATTTAACCTCGTACCAATACAAACCCAATACACCTTCCTAATTTAAAAAACCCCTACTTTCACTAGATATTGCAAGTATCCATTTTTCATTAACCTTTTTTATACCCCTTTATATTTTTCATTAAATTTGAGTTTCATTTTTTATACCTACCAATATAAAATCCCTTTACCCCCCATTATATGCTCAATATATTATGTCATTTTTTCCTCAATATAGATCTCTCAATATGAATGCAGTGTTTTTTCCTCAATAAATATCCCCCAATATGAATGCATTGCTCCCCAGTGAAGCCTCCATTAACTACCAGCACTACATTTTTACACATTAACATGTGAATAGTTCTTAGAAATTCTTCTATAAATCGAAAAAACATTATGCTAAACTAAATTAAATACTTTATATTTAATTATTTAAAAGTATAAAATGTAAATAAACAACTTATATTATTCTAATTTTAATACAACATACATTTTAAAAAATTCATAAATTTAAATGTAACATGCATAAAATGTCTTCAGCACAACCTCCAAATGACAATGAGAAAATCCCAACTCTTGTCCTCAACATTTTAAAAAAGACCAACGGACTCGAGATTTAATTAGCAGTTTATGTATTTATAACACTTTTCATAACATCTGAAGCCAAGCTTTTTAAGCTTGTAGCAGTAGTTATATAATTTATATTTATAAATAATAATTTATTTTAATTTTATTTTATTTATATTAAAATTTTATAAAAATAAAAATAATAATTAAATAACGATCTATTCATATCATTATTATATTATTTATAAATTTGAAAAATATAATATATATATAAATAAGTTATATATTTTACAATATATAATAAATATATAAAATAAACAAAATTATTTTATGTATTAATACTTCATAAATAATTTTTATTTCATCATTATTGTCCATATGGAACGGGTATCCCATTGAAATCTACGCAACCATGTGTTAAAAAGAAATACAATGATGCTTAACAATTATCCAATGATTTTTGTAATAGTTTTATATCTTGCATACTATTTAGGAACACATCCATTTGTATATACACATTTTATTAATGAGTTTTTTGCATTTCTCTGAAATTATATGCAGCATTATTTAATTCGAGAAAACAAATAAAATTGAAAGTTCAAATGCATATTAAAGAGATGATTGCACTTATAAATCAAGTGGAATTTTGTTCTTCTGTGAGTTTTTATTACCGTTATGTGAGTTTTTTTATTACCACCTTGTAGTTTTTAATGCCCAAAATATAACGCTTATTGCATTGTTAATATAATCAAAAGAAGGCAATATAAATAAAAAGCCAAAAACAAATAAAATTATAGGGTTAAATAAAATTATAGGGTTATATGCATATTAAGAATTGAGTGGATTTATAAATTTGAAAGTGAAATTTTGCTAATGAATGGTAAAAAAGCAAATAAAAGTATAGATTTATATGTAAATTAAAAATTGATTGCACTTATAAATTTGGAAGTTAAATTTTGTTAATTGGTAGTTAAATGATAAGAGTTATAAATAAGAGTGATTGTATCTATAAATTTGGAAGTGAAATTTTGCTAATTATGGTAGAATGATAAGAGTGATTGCATTTATAAATTTGGATGTGAAATTTTGCCAATTGATAATAAAATGATAAAAATTATAAATAAGAGTGTTGTTATAATCAAAAAAAAAAAAAAGAGAGAATAACATAAATAAAATGTCAAAAGCAAATAAAATTTTAGGATTATATGTACATTAAAGAATTGATTGCATTTATAAATTTGGAAATGGAAATTTTCAAATAATTAATTGATTATTGTAGCATCTCCCTCTTCTATTCTTGCTTATTGTATTGATGATTGTGATTGTAATGCTAACATGCAAGGACTATGGTTGGATGGACCTATGATTAAGCATATGTTAATTGTCTTTTAAACTAATTAATTAATTAACACAATTGAAGATCGGATAACCTTACAAATCCTTGGTTAGAGGGAAGCTTGATTGCTTTCCTGTTTTGTTTGAAGCCATGACCTATACTAATTGAATTAAATGATGTATTGAGAGAAATTATTGGATGAAACTGCATGGAGGATGTTTAATCTTGTCAAACGTTTCGAGTAGACACTCCACCCATCATCAGGGACCTAAATGATGTAGTTACTGGTGGTGTGCCGATGGGTTATACCTATTGCATGCCTATTGTGTGTTGTGAAGAGGCCCATAATCACCCGAAGAGGGAGCGGGTGGTGTAACAGATCAATCCACCACATGAAACATGGCAAAGATGAGATTGGACGGAGGAAAACACATACATTTTGTTTTGTAACGTGAAGGAAAGGAAGGGACACATTTGCACAAACGAGACGAAAGGACTCAAGGAAAAGCAAGCAAGAAAAAAAGAAGGAAAAAATGACAGAGAGAAAGAGGTTTTGGGGGAGATTTTTCGGACTCACTTTGGGTCCCTAGTTCGTTGGTTCACATTGGTTCTTTTTTCAATCAAAATGCATTCAAGACTAAAGTTGGGCGATGTGTGTAATGGTGGGGCATGGTATAGCTGATTGGGGTAGATGGAGCTAATTATCAAGCTTGTAACATGGAGTTGGTGCTTTATGACCTTGAGTTTGTGCTCTGTGACTTTGGGTATCAATTCCTCTGAAAGTGTTTGAGACTGTGGACCTGCTTGTCTAAGCCTGTGTGGGTTGTTTGAAGCTCATTAAATGACCATACCATTGGTTTAACTTCCCTTGTGCAAGAATTTCCTCAGACCCTGGATCTGACTCGGGGGTGGTCAACTACAAGAAAGTTTGTAGTGTAACTAGCCTATGATTGGGAGGAGAGTGGAATTCCCTCCTTTAGTTGCCAACCATTTCATGATATTATAAGTATACTTGGTTATGCATGTTAGACTATAGGTTATAATATTTCTTATTGTGCTTATGAACAATCATGTATCATTCATGAAAGAATGTCTAATTCACGATCTAACCATGGTTGACTCGCTAACTTGTATATCTATGGTGATTTGAGCTCTTTGAGTTATGTGGTTGTAGCCTTCTTAGTCTTTTGCAAGTTGTCTGATATGTCCTTGATTGGTGATCTGAAATCACTTAGCACTGGTTGTGATTTCATAAGTTTCAATTATTTTTATATAGTTATAAGTTTGGGCAGCTCACCATTGTGACCATGATTATCGGTGATCTCATTGGTAGTTTAATCTGTGTTGTGTGTATGGATTAGTTCTACCTCTTGAAGGTTGTCGAGATTTTTGTTTGATCATAGTGAGTGCTTTCTTTTATATGCCTTCATAGTCATGATAAAGTTATGGATCTATGTGCTACTATTATCCTAATGGGTTACATAGTTATTTACATGAATATGCATGGTTGCTTGATATGCTTTAGCTAACCTATTCTAGTATGTGATTTCTATAATATAACATGTTGCAGTACACCATAATCTATATTCTAACAGGGATGGGGGGAATAAAAACATCTTTTAAAATAAAAATTATAAATAAATACATAAAAAGACCTATATATATAACATAATTTAGAGAAAGGCTATAAATATTTTTAAATAAACATTAAAATACAATTTTTATAAACAAAAATATAATCAAATTGGTGATTGGAGGGGGTAAGAGATTTCCAAAATCATCCCATCCCCATACTTAACAATTTGACACCCTCTCTCATCATTCAAAAGAGTAGCTAGTCATTAGTCACAACTTTCGATGTGGCTAGGGGAGGTGAGGCAACCCCCCTCTCAATGTTCATAATGTATACAAAATAGATAGAGTGATAAGAGGGGCTTACCACATGGGAAACAAATCCCTTATTCGTAGTATAGAACCAAAATAAAAAAAAAAAAAAATGTTACAAGCAAATTATTCAAGTGATACGAAACTAAGAAGTAGAAAATAATTGATCTAAAATGGATTTTGGATAGACTCCTAAGTCTAAGTGGTCCTCACAGAGGAAAAATGAAAGTCCAAAGAAGTTCCTGGAAATAGCCCCATTGCAAAGATCTTTTCCTTCTGCATCTACTGCAACTTGAATGGGCTAAAATGGAGTTAGGATGCAGAAGTTATTGCATAAAGAAGATGCCTTGTTTCTTTGGAAAAAGAGGCAAAAACCCCCTAAAAATGGAAAAAAAACCCATAAAAAGGGAAATTGCATTGAAAAAAGGCAAAGATCGAATTTATGCGAAGGCAAAGGAAACTTTGATCCGTCGATCCGATTGATCGAATCGGAGGCAGACAGAGATGTGATATCGGGACCATGAACTTGGCAATTGCGATCACGCAATACGCTGATCGTCGATGATCGAATCGGCGAATCGGCATCAGCGATGCACATAACCACTAGGTCGTGTGCGACGCGACATGCGATAAGCGATCGCGACGTGCAATCTCAACCGTCGGATCGCGATAGGAATGGACGGCTAGGGTTGAATCGGCGATCCGCTATGGTCGAACCCAACGGATCTCATAAGCATAATTTATAAAATTTGAGATCCGATAAATGGGAATTTCTGTGTATGAACGATTTTTGGTGAAAAAACCAAAATACAAAGAAATGATGCCCGAAGTGGTAAAACGAACCCGAAGGGGGGTTATAAGCCCAATTAAATAGAATTTGAGTTTCCTAACAGCGAATTTCGGGCGAGCATCAAGCAGTAAACGGTTTTGGGCTGGCTCCGCCCGATCCCATTGACTGGGTGACACGTGGCTGGCGGAGGAGAGAGGAAAACAACCTTTTCGGGCAGGTAATCTCCGTACTCTTAAGCCGCCCGAAATTGCATATGGACCATTGGATCAAAAATCCCACAAATCAACAACGTAGAGTGTGTTAGCAGCCAAAGGCGAACCCGATATGATTATAGGGTGGATGCAATATAATTTCAAGACCGATAGAAAGCAATTTAACGTGTTTTCCCATGTATTTGGAATTTTGCCCAATATGACTATGCGATGCAATTTAACGCCTAATGGCAGACCCAATAGGGATTCAGGGGCGATTGGAGGGAGTTTCACATCCAGGAAACGCGCCCGATAGTGTATTTTTCCAGAAATGCTTGTGTAATGAAATTTCCTCTATTTTTGGATTTTCGCCTATGAAACGGCCCCGATTCCTTCTATAACCACTCCTGACCATCACGTCATGCTGCAGCAGGCGTTTTTACAGGCAATGATGAATTTTGGAAACGATAGAGCCGCAGAGGGATAATGAATCACAGAGAAACGGCCAGGGAAGACAAAAGCCGAGAAGATGCCTCAAAATAGCCAGAGAGCACGATTGAGAATGATAGGAGGAAGAAGGTAGCAGAAGGTCGTTGCAAGAGAGCTGAGAGAGTTGAAGAGCTACTGCGCAGAGCAGCTGAGGGAGCCTTTGGGGTCACTTGAAGTTCAAATGAAAAACCAGAGAGCTGAAGGTTGCAGAGGGCCATGAAACCAGAGCCGGAGAGCCAGAGCCAAAGCCAGAGCCGAAGAGCCAAGAGCCAGAGCTAGAGCCGAAGAGCCAGAAAGCTGAGAGCTTCAAGAGCCAGGGATAAAATGGTGTCTAAACCCATCGTTTCTATGTAAAATAGTGGAGTTGAGCCAAGAGCTTGTAAAAAGGACTTTGCCATAATCCCAAAGAGCCTAGTTGAGTTGACTAAAGCTCACGAAGATGTAGCCCAAGAGTTTTGGGTGAACTCCTAATTAAATTGTTGTTCTGTTTGTTTTGTGTTCTTGCTACATTGTTTGCTATTATGAGCTGAAGAGCCAAGAGCCAGAGCTAGAGCCGAAGAGCCAGAAAGCTGAGAGCTTCAAGAGCCAGGGATAAAATGGTGTCTAAACCCATCGTTTCTATGTAAAACAGTGGAGTTGAGCCAAGATCTTGTAAAAAGGACTTTGCCATAATCCCAAAGAGCCTAGTTGAGTTGACTAAAGCTCACGAAGATGTAGCCCAAGAGTTTTGGGTGAACTCCTAATTAAATTGTTGTTCTGTGTGTTTTGTGTTCTTGCTACATTGTTTGCTATTATATATATGTTGTATCAGCATAACAACAGAATATTAAAAGCACATGAACAGTTCTAAAATAGACATAAGCATACGCCTTTACTTCAAGCATGTTATCAATTCTGCATTGGTTAATCATAAGGACTTGGGAATATTTAAGCTTTGGGAGTGGGAGAGGTTCTTGTAGATTAGACAAGAAGCCTAAGCGCCCCATTTTCAAATCAGGTGGTGTCAGAGGCTGAGATTGATTGACCTTATCTTCAAAGAAGGTTATATCAACATGTTTGATTGACAGAGCAAAGACTACTTGTCTAAAAGGTGTTTAAACAGTCAGAGGTTGATTGTATGCTTGTTTTGCAGAATGACTATTGTTTAAGTTTGCAAAGGTGAAGAGAAAGCTATAGATAGCTCAGTCCAGCAAGGACAAGGAGAAAGAATAAGTCATTGGCATAGTGACAACTTCTACAAATGTGTCCTCTAATTCTTCTTTCTTCATCACAAGACTCTTTGATGAAGACATGGAGCAATATTTGTCCACCATGATGAAAATGGTGAGAGAAATGTATAAGGATGGAAGGAAGAGTAGCAGACTTAGAGAGCGGTTGAATTCCATGAAGGAAGAAAAGAAGTTGCTTTCTAACAAATTGTAGGAAATGGAGAGGCAACTTCATATTGCAAATATGAACCTCAGAAGGATGCATGAGTTGGAGACACAGCTCTTTGTTTCCCAAGAAGCTTTAATCAAGTATCAACTTGAAGAAGAGGTAAACCATTCCAGTTTGCCTTCAAATTCCTCTAAGAATGCTTATATTGGTTCTTTTGAAAAGCATACTAAAGGCATAGGTTCCAAGCTAATGTCCAAGATGGGCTATGAAGGAAGAGGCTTGGGAAAGCATGCACAAGGTATTGTTGAACCAATAATGGTTGAGGAAAGGCCTAACTATTTGGGTCTTGGCTATGGACAGTCTTATGGAAAGTGTTCCAAAGCTGCCATGAAGGCCATTGAAACAGCTCCAAGAAGGGGTTGCATTGCAGAGTGTGAAGATTGTATTCAGGAAGAATGCAATAGGCTGAAACATCATTTGCAGGATGCAGGTGTTCAAAGGCACGCACTTGAGCCAGAGAGTTGGGGAGACTCTGACGGCCTTGAAGAGATTGATGGGGTTCCAAGGGAAGCCACTTCTTCATTTGCTTCACCTCCTCATGAAAGCAATAAAGGTGAAAGAGGTAGGTATAAATCTGATTCTAAACATTTTCCTTTTGATTGTGCAAAGCATGATAAATTTCCACATAGAGATGGAAAAATAATTGCTTGTTCCTTTTGTGGTTTGGATAACCATAATGTTTCTAGATGTTGGAAGAGAATGGCCACACACAGGAAGATTTTGAAGGAAAAGAAGCAAGAAGCCAAAGGTCCATTGGACAAGGCAAATCATGTTGTCAAGAGGATGCACATGCAATGCACTTACTGCCAAAAGCAAGGACATCTTGCCGCAAGTTGTTGGACTTTGAATCCAGCAATGCTTCCACCAAAGTTGAAGAAAGTGGAAAGAGAAGATGGCAGAAATGGAAAGGAAGATTCCATGGATGATGTGTCTTAGGATGATTCACATGATGATGCTGATGTGCAAACAAAGGTAGTACCTTTGAAATGGATCGGTAAGAAACAGTTAGAGTTCTTATCCGATTAAGATTGTATGTCTATTAATGCATCTACATTATATTTCGTTTCAGCTTCGAAAGTACAGTGTGCTTAAGTGAAAGTTGAAGGACGAAATGCATGCATGAGCATGAGATACATGAACACAGGGATGTTGATGATTCCTTGTTTTTGAACATGTATGTGTAACTAACTTCCAAGGTTGATTGCTTTGACATGCATGTGGTGCCATGTTGACTTGGAAAAAGTTAACTTGGTCTCCAAATGGAGATAATGATGAAGTGTTTCATCTTTTGGAAAAGAGTCCTAATGGTCTTTTTCTACATGCTTGACTTGAAGGGTCATTTATTTAAAGGCATGTTTTGTGGGCTTGGTATGTAGTCCATCATTTGTATGCAGATGTAAGACATGGAGGTGTTTACAAGATGTGAAATATGTTTCTTTTGTTGAAGCATGAGTTTAAGCCATCCAGTTGTTGTCTGTGTTTTTGTTGTTGTTAACCATTATTGTTGACAGTTTTCAAACATGTACAAATGAAAGTTTTGTGGAGCAGATGACTTCACATTGGTTTGAGCCACCTTGGATTAGTGATCAAGGCAGAAAAGTTCAAACCACCTTTTATGACCATTTTAGCAGAAGTTATGCATGAAGGCAAGAAGGAAGATAGTTCTTCACAGGAGAACCAGCACATCCAGAAAGGAAAGTGGTCAGAGACTTTGGTCCAGAGGCACTATGCAAGGGAAGTGTATGGAGACTGAAAGAAGAGGGTGTTGTTACTCTCACTTACTGCTCAAATCAATATATCGGTGTTTTGGAGACCAAAAGTTCTTTTAGTAGGAAGGCGTGATCCAAAAAGGATTTTGGATAGACTCCTAAGTCTAAGTGGTCCTCACAAAGGAAAAATGAAAGTCCAAGGAAGTTCCTAGAAATAGCCCCATTGCAAAGATCTTTTCTTTCTGAATCTACTGCAACTTGAATGGGCTTAAAATGGACTTAGGATGCAGAAGTTATCGCATAAAGAAGATGCCCTGTTTCTTTGGAAAAAGAGGCAAAAACCCCTAAAAATGGCAAACAAACCCTTAAAAAGGGAAATCGCATTGGAAAAAGGCAAAGGTCGGATTTACGCGAAGGCGAAGGAAACTTCGACCTGCCGATCCGATCGATTGGATCGGAGGCAGACAGAGATCCGATATCGGGACCATGAACCTGGCGATTATGATCACACGATAGTTGATTGTCGATGATCGAATCGATGAATCGGCATCGGCGATGCACAGAACCTCTGGGCCATGTGCGATGCGACATGCGATAAGCGATCGCGACGTGCAATCTCAACTGTCGGATTGCGATAGGAATGGACGGCTAGGATTGAATCAACGATCAACAATTGTTGGACCCAATGGATTTCATAATCATAATTTATAAAATTTGAGATCCGGTAAATAGGAATTTCTATATATTAACGATTTTCGGTGAGAAAACCAAAATACAAAGAAACGATGCCCGAAGCAGTAAAATGGACCCGAAGGGGGGTTCTAAGCCCAATTAAATAGAATTTGAGGTTTGTAACAGCAGATTTCTGGCGGGCCTCAAGCGTTAAACGATTTTGGGCTCGCTCCCCCCGATCCCACTGATTGGGTGATGTGGTTGGTGAAGGAGAGAGGAAAATCGCCTTTTCGGGCGGGTAACCTCCGTACTCCTAAGCCCCTCGAAATTGCATATGGACCGTTGGATCAGAGATTCCATAAATCAACGTTGTAGAGTGTGTCAACAGCCAAAGGTGGACTTGATATGATTATAGGGTGGATGTGATATAATTTCAAGACCGATTGAAAGCAATTTAACGTGTTTTCCCATGTATTTGGGATTTTGCCCAATATGACTGTGCAATGGGATTGAACGCCTAATAGCGGACCCAATAGGGATTTAGGGGCGATTGGAGGGAGTTTCATGTCCAGGAAACGCGCCCGATAGTGTATTTTGCCATAAATTCCTGTGTAATGAAATTTCCTCTATTTTCGGATTTTCTCCTGTGAAACGACCCCAATTCCTTCTGTAATCGCTCCTGACCATCATGCCATGCTGCATCAGGCATTTTTACAGGTAATGATGGATTTTGGAAGCGACAGAGCCGCAGAGGGACAATGAATCACAGAGAAATGGCCAAGGAAGCCAAAAGCCAGGAAGTTGCCTCAAAAGAGCCAGAGAGCACGATTGAGAACAGCAGGAGGAAGAAGGTAGTAAAAGGTCGTTGCAAGAGAGCAGAGAGAGCCGAAGAGCTACTACGCAGAGTAGCTGAGGGAGCCTTTGGGGTCACTTGAATTTCAAGTGAAAAGCCAGAGAGCTGAAGGTTACAGAGGGTCAAGAAACCAGAGTCGAAGAGCTAGAGCCAGAGCCAGAGCCAGAAAGCCGAGAGCTTCAAGAGCCATGGATAAAATGGTGTCTAAACCAATTGTTTCTATGTAAAACAATGGAGTTGAGCCAAAATCTTGTAAAAAGGACTTTGCCATAATCCCAGAGAGCCTAGTTGAGTTAGTAGAGCTCACGGAGATGTAGCCCAAGAGTTTTGGGCGAACTCCTAATTAAATTGTTGTTCTGTGTGTTTTGTGTTCTTGCTCCATTGTTTACTGTTATATATATGTTGTATCAGCATTACAACAGAATATTAAAAGCACATGAACAGTTCTAAAATAGACATAAGAATACACCTTTATTTCAAGCATATTATCAATTCCGCATTGGTTAATCATAAGGACTTGGGAATATTTAAGCTTTGGGAGTTGGAGAGGTTCTTGTAGATTAGACAAGAATCCTAAGTGCCTCATTTTTAGATCAGGTGGTATCAGAGCCTGAGATTGATTGACCTCACCTTCAAAGAAGGTTATATCAGCATGCTTGATTGACAGAGCAAATATTGCTTGTCTAAAAGGCGTTTAAACAGTCAGAGGCTGATTTTATGCATGTTTTGTAGACTGACTATTGTTTAAGTTTGCAGAGGTGAAGAGAAAGCTAAAGATAGCTCAGTCCAGCAAGGACAAGAAGAAAGAAGAAGTCATTGGCATAATGACAACTTCTACAAATGAGTCCTCGGATTCTTCTTTCTTGATCACAAGACTCTTTGATGAAGACATGAAGCAAGATTTGTCCACCATGATGGAAATGGTGAGAGAAATGTGTGAGGATGGAAGGAAGAGCAGCAGACTTAGAGAGCAGTTGAATTCCATGAAGGAAGAAAAGCAGTTGCTTTCTGACAAATTGCAAGAAATGGACAGGCAACTACATATTGCAAATATGAACCTCAGAAGGATGCATGAGTTGGAGACACAGCTCTTTGTTTCCCAAGAAGCCTTAATCAAGTATCAACTTGAAGAAGGGGTAAACCATTCCAATTTGTGTTCAAATTCCTCTAAGAATGCTTATATTAGTTCTTTAGAAAAACATACTAAAGGCATAGGTTCCAAGCTAATGTCCAAGATGGGCTATGAAGGAAGAGGCTTGGGAAAGCATGCACAAGGTATTGTTGAACCAATAATGGTTGAGGAAAGGCCTAAGTATTTGGGTCTTGGATATGGACAGTCTTATGGAAATTGTTCCAAAGTTGCCATGAAGGCCATTGAAACAGCTCCAAGAAGGGGTTGCATTGCAAAGTGTCAAGATTGTATTCAGGAAGAATGTGATAGCCTGAAACATCATTTGCAGGATGCAGGTGTTCAGAGGCACACACTTGAACCAAAGAGTTGGGGAGACTCTGACAGCCTTGAATAGATTGATGGGGTTCCAAGTGAAGCCACTTCTTCATTTGCTTCACCTCCTCATGAAGGCAATAAAGGTGAAAGAGGCAAGTATAAATCTGGTTCTAAACATTTTCCTTTTGATTTTGCATAGCATGATAAATTTCCACATAGAGATGGAAAAATAATTGCTTGTTCCTTTTGTGGTTTGGATAACCCTAATGTTTCTAGATGTTGGAAGAGAATGGCCACACATAGGAAGCTTTTGAAGAAAAAAAAGCAAGAAGCCAAAGGTCCATTGGACGGACAAGGAAAATCATGCTGTCAAGTGGATGCACATGCAGTGCACTTACTGCCATAAGCAAGGACATCTTGCCGCAAAATGTTGGACTTTGAATCCAGCAATGCTTCCACCAAAGTTGAAGAAAGTGGAAAGAGAAGATGGCAGAAATGGAAAGGAAGATTCCATGGATGATGTGTCTCGGGATGATTCACATGATGATGCTGATGTGCAGACAAAGGTAGTACCTTTGAAAGGGATCGGTAAGAAACGGTTAGAGTTCTTATCCGATTAAGATTGCATGTCTATTAATGCATCTACATTATATTTCATTTCAGCTTCGAAAGTACAATGTGCTTAAGTGAAAGTTGAAGGATGAAATGCATGCATGAGCATGAGATGCATGAACACAGGGATGTTGATGATTCCTTGTTTTTGAACATGTATGTTTAATTAACTTGCAGGGTTGATTGCTTTGACATGCATGTGGTACCATGTTGACTTAGAATAAGTTAACTTGGTCTCCAAATGGAGATAATGATGAAGTGTTTCATCTTTTGGAAAAGAGTCCTAATGGTCTTTTTCTACATGCTTGACTGAAGGGTCATTTGTTTAAAGGCATGTTTTGTGGGCTTGGTATCTAGTCCATCATTTGTATGCAGATGTAAGACATGGAGGTGTTCACAAGATGTGAAATCCGTTTCTTTTGTTGAAGCAAGAGTTTAAGCCATCCAGTTATTGTATGTGTTTTTGTTGTTGTTAACCTTTGTTGTTGACAACTTTTCAAACAAGTACAAATGAAAGTTTTGTGGAGCAAATGACTTCACATTGGTTTGAACCACCTTGGATCAATGATCAAGGCAGAAAAGTTCAAACCACCTTCTATGGCCATTTCAGAAGAAGTTTTGCATGAAGGCAAGAAGGAAGACAGTTCTTTCTAGGAGAACCAGCACATCTAAAAAGGAAAGTGGTCAGAGACTTTAGTCCAAAGGCACTATGCAAGGCAAGTGTATGGAGGCTGAAAGAAGAGGGTATTGTTACTCTTATTTACTGCTCAGATTAGTATATCAGTCTTTTGGAGACCAAAAGTTCTTTTAGTGGGAAGGTGTGATCCAAAAAGGATTTTGGATAGACTCCTAAGTCTAAGTGGTCCTCGCATAGGAAAAATGAAAGTCCAAGGAAGTTCCTGGAAATAGCCCCATTGCAGAGATCTTTTCCTTCTGAATCTACTGCAACTTGAATGGGCTAAAATGGACTTATGATGCAGAAGTTATCGCATAAAGAAGATGCCCTGTTTCTTTGGAAAAAGAGGCAAAAACCCCTAAAAATGGCAAAAAACCCTTAAAAAGGGAAATCGCATCAAAAAAAGGCAAAGGGCAGATTTACACAAAGGCGAAGGAAACTTCGATCTGTCGATCCGATTGATCGGATTGGAGGTAGATAGAGATGCGATATCGGGACCATGGACTTGGCGATTGCGATCACGCGATACGCCGATCGTCGATGATCAAATCGGCAAATTGGCATCGACGATGCACAGAACCACTAGCTCGTGTGTGATGCGACATGCGATAAGCAATCACGACGTGCAATCTCAGTCGTTGGATCGTGATAGGAATGGATGGATATGATTGAATCGGTGATCCGTGATTGCCGGACCCAATGGATTTCATAAGCATAATTTATAAAATTTGAGATCAGATAAATGGGAATTTCTGTGTATTAACAATTTTCGGTGAAAAAACCAAAATACAAAGAAACGATGCCCAAAATGGTAAAATGGACCCAAAGGGGGGTTATAAGCCCGATTAAACAGAATTTGAGTTCCTTAACGACAGATTTCAGGCATGCCTCAAGCGGTAAACAGTTTTGTGTTTGCTCCGCTCGATCCCACTGACTGGGTGACATGTGGCTGGCGGAGGAGAGAGGAAAACCGCCTTTTCAGGCGGGTAACCTCCGTACTCCTAAGCCACCTAAAATTACATATGGACCGTTGGATCAGATATCCCGCAGATCAACGGTGTAGAGTGTCTCAGCAGCCAAAGGCGGATCCAATATGATTATAGGGTGGATGCGTTATAATTTCAAGACCAATAGAAAGCAATTTAACTTGTTTTCCCGTGTATTTGATATTTTGCCCAATATGACTGTGCGATGTGATTTAACGCCTAATGGCTGACCCGATAGGGATTTAGGGGTGATTAGAGGGAGTTTCGCGTTCGGGAAACGCGCTCGATAGTGTATTTTGCCAGAAATCCCTATGTAATGAAATTTCCTCTATTTTCATATTTTTGCTTGTGAAACAGCCCCGATTCCTTCTGTAACGCTCTTGAACATCATGCCACGCTGCGCCAGGTGTTTTACAGGTAATGATGGATTTTGGAAGCAACAAAGCCGCAGAGGGACAATGAATCGCATAGAAACGGCCAGGGTAGCCAAAAGCCAGGAAGATACCTCAAAAGAGCCAGAGAGCACGATTGAGAACAACATGAGAAAGAAGGTAGTAGAAGGTTGTTGCAAGAGAGCAGAGAGAGCCGAAGAGCTACTACGCAGAGCAGATGAGGGAGCCTTTGGGGTCATTTGAAGTTCAAGTGAAAAGCCAGAGAGCTGAAGGTTGCAGAGGGCCAAGAAGCCAGAGCCGAAGAGACAGAGCCAAAGCCAGAGCCAAAGAGCCAGAGCTAGAGCCAAGAGCCAAAGTCGGAGACGAAGAGCCAGAGCCGAGAACTTCAAGAGCCAGGGATAAAATGGTGTCTAAACCCATCGTTTCTATGTAAAACAGTGGAATTGAGCCAAGAGCTTGTAAAAAGGACTTTTCCATAATCCCAGAGAGCCAAGTTGAGTTTACTAGAGCTCACGAAGACGTAGCCCAAGAGTTTTGGGTGAACTCCTAATTAAATTGTTGTTCTATGTGTTTTGTGTTCTTTCTGCATGTTTACTGTTATATATATGTTGTATCAGCATAACAACAAAATATTAAAAGCACATGAACAGTTCTAAAATAGACATAAGCATACACCTTTATTTCAAGCATATTATCAATTCCGCATTGGTTAATCATAAGGACTTGGGAATATTTAAGCTTTGGGAGTGGGAGAGGTTCTTGTAGATTAGACAAGAAGCTTAAGTGCCCCATTTTCATATCAATAATACTATGACATTTTATAGCCCACACGTTGGGCATAGTACATGAATGTAACATAAAAACATTAAGAAAACAGACAACTAACAGCAAGGCTAGATACCATTGGACGAGGGGCTTTACTCTAGAGCGATATTTAGAGTAACCTCCTCCTTATTGAGGGTGTTCTTCCCTGATTTTGGCGTTGCTATGGGATAGATGTATTTGGTTGAGTCTTCCAGAATGAGGATGGCGTTGTCATAGGATATCTTTGAAGCCCATGAGCCTTCTCTTTTTTTATGTATGGCCTGCCCATTCCAACACCACCTTCACTAATATGCCTATGTCGAAGACTCCCTTAACAAAGGCGTCAAATTTGTATTCTAATATGGCCAATTGGTTCCTCAATTCTACTATCTTCGTACACTTATCAGGCACCATGGCCTAAGACACCATCGCTTTAGTCATGCAAGACATCTTTACGAGTTAGAAATATTTCGTTTCTTTGGTCATATAATTTCCAATCTCATGAATCCATCCCTAAGACTTAGTTGTCACTACTTCTGGATCCACAATTTCCCAGTGCATGGACATCAAAAACAACTACCTTGTGAGTAGTAGAGCATATATACAAAAATTGGCTCCTTACCTACACCACATCCTACTATGCTCAAGTGACATGGAGTGAGATTGACTCCTTGGATTTAACCTTTACTTTTGCCATTGGAGCATGCCTCTTCCACGCCTAGTTTTTGTTGGAGAATCTAGGGCAATTAGTTTAATAAGATTCTTCTCACGATGATAGCTATTTGTGAGGTTCTTTTTACTTTTTCTTACAATATTCTCTTGATATTATTAGAGTGTGTTTTCTTACTTCATCAAATAGTTACCAAAACAAAAGAGACAAGAACACAAGATGTTGGTTCTCTACCAGGGCTAAAAGCTATCAATTTTTTAGAGGAAAACCCGCACAAATTCTTCTTATAGAGATTTCAATTGACGAATACCAAGATCAATACCCTTTGACCTATAAGCCACTCCAAGGCCAAGACACCATTCCTCTTCTTTGTTATTGTTGAGATCATCTTCACTGCTATTGAAGTCATCACTGCTACAACACTGAGGTCATCTCTATTGCACCACCGACATCATTATTGTTGCACCATTGCTGAGATCTTTATTGAGATCATCCTTACTGCACCTTCACTGAGATCATGATTCCATCCATGATAAGATCATGACCGCATTTAGAACGTATGGCGAGACAGAGAGTATCACTGTGGGATCACCGAGATATTTTTCATCACAAACATGTCGAGATTGTGATGACTATGTCTAGAGTGTATTCCAAGGGTGTATCAATGTGAGATCACTTAGATCCTCCTCAACACAATTATGTCGATACTATGACTAAGAGACAGTGATCACCAATACTTGTGAGGAGGTTGAAACCTTATCTCTGTGGTACCCATCTAAAAACCGCAGAGATAACCTCATCCTGCACCATGGACAGACTTCTGAAATATTTCACTGTGACATACAAAACCCTTCCTGTGACAACCTTCTGAAAACTTCAAATGAATTTTAGTTTTGTCTTTTATGTGGTGACCCTCGCTGCATATATATATTGGTTAGTCATGCATATAAGCCAACATGAGAAAGGGAATCGGAATCGTTGTGTCTCCTTTTATGAGCCAACATGACTTATTTTTATCTTGTTTAGAGGTCAACTTCTTCAAGATGGATTGTACTTGTCTTTGGAGGGCTTTAAGACATTTCTATATACTTGTATACATTGAAAATAGGCTCAAGAAGAGCTTCTTCATATGACATTGACTATTTGACTCAATAATAAAACCTAAGGCTCTTAATGGGAGTCAGTAACAAATAAACCTCTTGCTCATACAACCCATGGAGCAAGGCATACAAAAATAATTTTATTTCTTTTCTTTCATCATTTACAATGATCATGTCATTATGAAGACCGAACCTAGTTACACTTTCCTCAACACTCCCTTTTAACTAGGGAGGTATTCATAATGGTACTTGGTCATTTTCAATCTGAAGAATGTCTCATAAGATGAATCGAATTGGTAACCCATATGTATAGCATCATTGTAACCAACATTGCTTGCACAACAAGGCCTTGACTGACAACTCTATCTCTCACCGGATCAGAGCACAATGTTGGCGAGACCAATGACTATAGACACCTTCATCATTGTGTCTCAAGGTTCATACCCACTTGGATGTTCACTGAGTATGACCTTCTAGGACTATTCTTATCTTGGGTTCCCAACCCTCAAATAATATCGGTCCTCTTACCTACCCTTATCTTAGATGCCCTACACATCGTCAAAGAGGATCATATGCTAGATGATTACCCAATCCTCTATTATTTCTTCCCAAGTGAAGACAAGAATGTTGTGTCTACCTCTCCCTCTAAACTAGGGAAGATATGCCCATTCCTGTAAAGGAATGTACCTAAGTACCTTGAGCTTCTGACCAGGAACTTGCCCAAGATCCCTCTCAAGTAGGGAATTTTAAGAGCTCTCTCTTAACTAGGGACTCTCCTTTTCATTAGCAGCTTCTTCTTCGTGGGTCCTTCAGCTGCTTGATGCATGAAATTCAGTCAAGCTTCTTCCTTGTAGCACATTAGCTATCGATCACTTTCCTTCTTGGTTCGTCATGTCATTCCTTTATTCATGGAAAGTGGCCTTCTTGATACATATATGGAGCCTTCATCATATGGCTACTTCTTCATCATCATTTTTCTTTCAGGAATTTTCCATCCACCACATGAATGCTAGTTGTACTTGTACTTACAACTCTTGTTCCAGTAGCCCTGCATGAACTCATCTAGACATTATTCAAGAAATAAAAACATAACATTAAACCAAATAGTACCTTACGATATGTCTCTTCATCACGACATCTTCTTGTAGATATTAACATCATGCATACGTGTTAACACATCTCCCAAAGATATCCATTGTCAAGGGTCTCCATTTTTTCAGACTTCCATCAGAGTCTTCTTATCTTTCCGAGAGATTTCATAGTCAAATATTCTTGGTCTTTTGGATGTTGATTGCCTTCATCATGGTTTCATATTTCACAATCTCTTCCTTCCTTACACATTCCATTCCCAGGAGCTTCCAATCAAAGTTCCATAATTGTAGTCAACCACCTCATACTTCATATGAGGACATATTATGTTGATTTCAATGAGTGTGACTTATGCCTTCCTGCATCCTTTCAGAGGAGGAGATCATTTTCCCTTAATCATGCTTCTCAAGATAGAAGTAGTGATCCATGTTACCTGCAACCATACAACATGACTTTATAATGTTAAATATAAATATACATATCTCATTTTACCTTTAGGTCATTTAGGCTTCTTTCAGCAGCTTCCTTGATTGAAAAGATCTTTAATTCCTTGATCTACTTCATTATCATGTCATTGTACCATGATCCCATGAATTCCATAAGTTGGAGTTCCTAATGAAACACTTGCTTCCTTTCTAGATTAATGAACCTTCCGATGAGGATTCCATTAAAGAATCTTGAGGATATTACATATCCCCATCTGGAAGATGTTTCCTTTTTGACTTGATGTATAATGAGCCTTGTCCTAGATGACTTCATCATTTCCTTCAATGTTTAATGGGTTTCCCAAGAGCTATATCCTTCATTTATGACTGTCATGGATTTTCTATCATTTTGTCCTTCATGATTCCCCATGGTGATATCACGAGCTCTTTCTTCCAACGCTTTCGTGATCTCGTAATGCATCTTATTATTTATCATGATCATATCCATAACAAAATATTTAGGAGCTTATGATAAGACCCTTTTGTGAAATAGACCATCTCAAACATAGTAGAGATTTGTTACTCCCTCTTTCCTTTCTGCAAATGTTTGAGTCTTTCGGCCTTTAACAGTTTTGTCCACAACTTGTCTTTTTCTATCTTGCATAGATACCACAAGTTGTTAAATGAGGTAACTTTCTTGTCCCAAGGACACTTGATACCTTGCTTATCAGTTCGTGTATTTAAGAACAATGATGATTATCTTCTTATCATCTCCCCCATATCTCCCAATTGAGATCTTGTGAAGATATCCTTCATTCTTTGATACCTTTACTTTTGTGTGGATCAGGTCTAAAAGATGTGACCTTCTTTTCTGAATTTCCAGAGAATATATCTTCTAGCATTTCATATATCTCTTTGATGTCTCCTCTCCTGCTACATAGGGATGAGAGGACCTTTGACTGATTTCATTAGAAACCTATGAGTCCCTTGATCCTTTTCCATGCATTCAAACAATGCTTGACCTTCAAAGACTTTTCCATAGATATCAATGACTTCTCTTTCAGGGACTATATCTATCCTCCTTTCTCATGCAAGGAATTTCGATGACCCAACCAGTTTATAAATCTCCTTGCAAACATGAAGTCATTTAACCACACTTGATTATAGAATGAAAAATACTTACTTGTCAAGCAAATATGAAATCTTCACCTTGATCACATTGAAGATGCACTGATGCTTCCTCATGGTGATCTTCAAGTTGATGTGATTTTGTTTCTCTATACATTGTAGATCCTTGTGGTCTTGTTATAGAGATTAATCCTTCTTGCTGGTATAGAATCCTAGATGCTTTGATTTGTAGATCCTTGAGGCATATTATTGAGGCATTATTTATACCATTTTGCATTGAACCGAGTTTACTTGTGCCCTTATCCTTGATTGAGATAACATCAAGACTCTTACCAGGATTCCATGGAGATTGTATCACAAAAATGTAGGATTATAAACATGTGACTATGATGATATTGGTGTCCTTTCTGTGTTGATAACTTTAACACTGAACCATACTCTAATATGTCACTGAAACTCTGTTTTATTATCCTTACTGTAATTCGCTTCTGTGAACTATGATTTAGCATTGAAACTTTGGGTGGTATGAAACTAGTAAATTATTTGAGAACTTTCAGATAAGGATCCAAATCAGTGTTACTCTAGGACTAAATTGTCTTACTGTTGTAGCCTGTCTCCTTGATTATATAGACAAAATCCCTTGTCATTGTAGATTGGTCATTCAATCTTTGATGTCGGTTTTGAAGCACAAAGCCCTTCAACTTGCTTTGATGCGCTTCTTGAAGCTTGATCCTCGAATGTCTCTTTTATGCCCTTCCTTTGACTTCAACACCTTAGCTCCGATACCATGTTGAAGAATCTAGGGCAATTAGTTTAATAAGATTCTTCTCACGATGATAACTATTTGTGAGGTACATTTTACTTTTTCTTACGATCTTCTCTTGATATTATTATAGTGTTTTTTCTTACTCAATCAAATAGTTACCAAAACAAAAGAGACAAGAACACAAGATGTTGGTTCTCTGTCAAGGCTAAAACCTGTCACTATTTGGGAGGAAAACCCGCACAAATTCTTCTTATAGAGATTTCAATTGACGAATACCAAGACCAAGACCCTTTGACCTATAAGCCACTCCAAGACCAAGACACCAATCCTCTTCTTCGTTATTGTTGAGATCATCTTCATTGCTACTAAAATTATCACTGCTGCAACACTGAGGTCATCTCTACTGCACCACCAAGATCATTACTGTTGCACCAATTCTGAGATATTTACTAAGATCATCCTTTTTGCACCTTCACCAAGATCATGATTGCATTTAAATGTATGGTGAGACATAGAGTGTCACTATGGGATCACAGAGATATTTTTCATCACAAACATATCGAGACTGTGATGATTGTGTCTAGAGTGTATTCCGAGAGTGTTCCAATGTGAGATCACTTAGATCCTACCAAATACAATTATGTCGAGACTGTGACTGAGAGATAGTGATCACCAAGACTTGTGAGGAGGTCGAAACCTTATTAATGTGGTACCCATCCAAAAACCACAAAGATAACCTCATCCTCCACCATCGACAGACTTTCAAAATATCTCACTTTGGCATACGAAACCCTTCATGTGACTGCCCTCTCTCCTTGTGGCACCTGAAATCTTCCCGTGACAGCCTTTCGAAAACTTCAAATGAATCTGAGTTCTGTCTTTTCTATGTTGACCCTAGCCGCATATATATAGTGATTAGTCATGCATATAAGCCAACATGAGAGAGGGAATCATTGTGTCTCCTTTTATGAGCCGACGTGGCTTCTTTTTATCTTGCTTGGAGGTTGACTTCTTCAAGAGGGATTGTTCTTGTCTTTAGAGGGCTTTAAGACATTTCTACAGACTTGTATACATTGAACATAAGCTCAAGAAGAGCTTCTTCATATGACATTGACTCTTTGACTCAATAATAAATCCTAAGGCTCTTAATGGGAGCCATTAACAAACAAACATCTTGCTCATGAAATCCATGTAGCAAGGCATACAAAAATAATTGTATTTCTTTTATTTCATCATTTAAAAAGATCATGTCATTATGAAGACCGAACCTAGTTACACTTTCTTCAACACTCCCTCTTAACTAGGGAGGTATTCATAATGGTACTTGGTCATTCTCAATCTGAAGAATTTCTCATAAGAAGAATCAGATTGGTAACCCATCTGTATAGCATCATAGTAACCAACATTATTTCCACAGAAAAGCATTAACTTACAGCTCTATCTCTCATCAGATTAGAGTACAATGTTGGTGAGACCAATGAATATAGACACTTTCATCATTGTCTCTCAAGGTTCATACCCACCGGGGTGTTCATTGAGTATGACCTTCTAGAACTATTCTTATCTTGGGTTCCCAACCCTCAAAGAATATCGGTCCTCTTGCCTACTCTTATCTTGGATGCCCTACACATCCTCAAAGAGCAATTGATGCCAGATGATTATTCAATCCTCCATTCTTTCTTCCCAAGTGTAGAAAACAATGTTGTGTCTATCTCTCCCTCTCAACTAGGGAAGAGATGCCCATTCTTGTAAAGGAATTTACCCAAGTTCCTTCTGACCTGGAACTTTCCCAAGCTCCCTCTCAATTAGGGACTTATCAGATCTCCCTCTTAACTAGGGACTCTCCTTTTCATCAACATCCTCTTCTTCGTCGGTCCTTTAGCTACTTGATCAATTTCCTTCCTTGATGTCATGAAATTCAGTCGAGCTTCTTCCTTGTAGAGCATTAGCTATTGATCACTTTCCTTCTTGGTTCGTCATGTCATTCCTTTCTTCATGGAAAGTGGCCTTCTTGATACATATCTAGAACCTTCATCATATGGCTACTTCTTCCTCATCATGTTTCTTTCAGGAATTTTCCATCCACCACATGAATGTTAGTTGTACTTGTACTTACAACTCTTGTTCAAGTAGCCCTACATGACCTCATCCAGACATTATTCAAGAAATCAAAACATAACATTAAATCAAATAGTACCTTACGAGATGGCTCTTCATCATAACATCTTCCTATACTTATCAGCATCATGCATACATGTTGACACATCTCCCAAAGATATCCATTGTCAAGGGTCTCCATCTTTTTCAGACTTCCATCAGAGCCTTCATATCTTTCCGGGAGATTTCCTAGTCAAATCTTCTTGTTTTTTTTTTTATGTTGATTACCTTCATCATGGTTGCATATCTCATGATATCTTCCTTCCTCACACATTCCATTCCCAGGAGCTTTTAATCAAAGTTTCTTCATTGTAGCCAACCACCTCATACTTCATATGATGACATATTATGTTGATTTCATCTAGTGTGACTTATACCTTCTTGCATCCTTTCAGAGAAGGAGATCCTTTTCCCTTGATCATGCTTCTCAAGATAGAAGTAGTGATCCATGTTACCTACAACCATACAACATGACTTTATAATATTAAATACAAGCATGCATACCTCATTTTACCTTTAGGTCATCTAGGCTTCTTCCAATGGCTTCCTTGATTGAAAAGATCTTCAATCCATTTATCTGCTTCATTTCTCATGTCATCGTACCATCATCCCATGAATTCCATAAGTTGGGGTTCCTTATGAAACACTTGATTCCTCTCTATATTAGTGAACCTTTCGATGAGGATTCCATCAGAGAATATTGAGGATATTGCATATTTCCATCTGGAATATGTTTCCTTTTTTACTTCATGTGTGATGAGCCTTGTCTTAGATGACTTCATCCTTTCCTTCACTATTCAATGGGTTTCCCAAGAGCTATATCCTACATGTATGATTGTCATGGATTTTTGTTCCTTTTGTCCTTCATGATTCCCCATGGTGATATCACGAGCTCTTGCTTCCATTGCTTTCATGATGTCGTAATGCATATTATTATTTATCATGGTCATATCCATAACAAGATATTTAGGAGCTTATGATAAGACCCTTTTGTGAAGGAGACCATCTCAAACATAATAGAGGTTTGTTACTCCCTCTTTCCTTTATGCAAATGTTTAAGTCTGTGAGCCTTTAACAATTTTGTCCACAACTTGTCCTTTTTCTATATTGCATAGATACCACAAGTTGTTAAATGAGGTAATTTTTTTGTCCCAAGGACACTTGTTACCTTGTTTATCAGTTAGTGTATTTAAGAACAATGATTATTACCTTCTTATCATTTCCCCTAGATCTCCCAATTGAGATCTTGTGAATATATCCCTTCATTCTTTGATACCTTTACTTATGTGTAGATTGGGGCTAAAAGATATGACCTTCTTTTCTGAATTTCCAGAGAATATATCTTCTAGCATTTCATATATCTCTTTGATGTCTCCTCTCCTGCTACATAGGGATGAGAGGACCTTTAATTGATTTCATCATAATCCTATGAGTCCCTTGATCCTTTTCCATGCATTCAAACAATGCTCGACTTTCATAGACTTTTCCATAGATATCAATGACTTCTCTTTCGAGGAATATATCTATCCTCCTTTCTCATGCAAGGAATTTCAATGACCCAACCAGTTTATAAATCTCCTTGCAAACATGAAGTCATTTAACCAAACTTGATCATAGAATGAAAAATACTTACTTGGAAAGTGAAGATGAAATATTCACCTTGACCACGTTGAAGATGCATTGATGCTTCCTCTGGGTGATCTTCAAGTTGATGTGATTTTGTTTCTATATACATTGTAGATCCTTGTGGTCTTGTTATAGAGTTTAATCCTTCTTGTTGGTTTAGAATATTAGATGCTTTGATTTTTAGACCCTTGAGGCATTATTTGAACCACTCTGCACCGAACCAAGATTACTTGTGCGCTTATGTTTGATTGAAATAGCATTGAGACTCTTACCAGGATTCCATCGAGATTGTACCACGAAAATGTAGGATTAGGAACATGTGACTATGATGATATTGACATGGAAAATTTTTAGGGGCTAATATTCGCAGGTGGGCTAATTTTCCATGATTTTTCCAAGAAAAAGATTCTACCAATTTCTATTTTTTATAAAAATGATTCACTCAAATTTTACAACATAAAATTATTTTATCTTAAAAATTGCCAACATTATATAGAGTATATATAAAATCATTATAAATCTGAAAAAATTTGCAAATACATTAATAAACATTTTATAGTTTGCATATTAAGGACTAGTGAGATTCGCCAATGTTTTTAAATTTCAAGATAATTTTCCATGCTTAAAATTTTCCCTAGATTTTGATGTCCTTTCTATGTTGATAACTTCAACGTTGAACCATACTATAATATGTCATTGAAACTCTATTTTATTATCCTTATTGTAATCTACTTATGTGCACTGTGATTTAGCATTGAAACTTTGGGTAATATGAGACTGGGAAATTATTCAAGAACTTTCAGATAAGGATCCAAATCAGTCTTACTGTAGGACTAAATTGTCTTCTTGTTGTAGAATGTATCCTTGATTATAGAGACAAAATCCCTTCCCATTGTAGCTTGTTGTTGTACACTGATCCTTTAATATTTGATGTAGGTTTTGAAGCATAAAGCCCTTCAAATTTCTTTGATGCCCTTCTTAAAACTTGATCCTTAAATGTCTCTTTTATGCCCTTCATTTGACTTCAACACCTTAGCTCTGATACCATGTTGAAGGATCTAGGGAAATTAGTTTAATAAGATTCCTCTCACGATGATAACTATTTGTTAAGTACTTTTTACCTTTTCTTACAATCTTCTCTTGATATTATTAGAGTGTGTTTTCTTACTTCATCAAATAGTTAACAAAACAAAAGAGACAAGAACACAATATGTTGGCTCTCTATCAAGGCTAAAACGTGTCACTCTTTGAGAGAAAAACCCGCACAAATTCTTCTTATAGGGATTTCAATTGACGAATACCAAGTCGAAGACCCTTTGACCTATAAGCCACTCCAAGACTAAGACACAAATCCTCTTCTTCGTTATTGTTGAGATCATCTTCACTACTACTAAAGTCACCATTGTTGCAGCACTGAGGTCATCTCTACGACACCATCGAGATCATTATTGTTGCACCATTGCTAAGATCTTTACTGAGATCACCCTTGTTGCACCTTCATCGAGATCATGACTGCATTTAGAATGTATGCCGAGATAGAGAGTGTCACTATGGGATCACCGAGATCCTTTCTCATCAAAAAACATGTCGAGATTGTGATGATTGTCTAGAGTGTATGCCGAGATTGTATCATTGTGAGATCACTTAGATCCTCCTGAACACAATTATGTTGAGACTGTGACTGAAAGACAGTGATCACCAAGACTTGTGAGGAGGTTGAAACCTTATCGTTGTGGTACCCATCCGAAAACCACAAAGATAAACTCATCATGCACCATCAACAGACTTCCAAAATATCTCACTGTGGCGTACGAAACCCTTGTTGTGACTTCCCTCTCTTCCTGTGACAGCCTTCCAAAACCTTAAGATGAATCTGAGATATGTCTTTTCTGTTGTGATCTTAGCATCTAAATCCCACAATCTACTAAAATGTTATAACCTCTCTTATAACACTCAAAGTAACTTATGTAGTAGGTCAAAATCTCCATTGAATTACTACTTGTAGCATCTTTAAACTATAAAATATACACTATTATTTATTCTAAATATGATTTTGCAAATTATAGTTTTTTTTAAGGTTTCAATTATTAACAATGAGTTATATATATATATATATATATATATATATATCAGTCATTGTTTGTCAAAGGCATGTCAGACATGAGACCAAATCATTGATAGAACAAGAGACAATTAATCTTTGAGAATGCACTAATTAAAAATAATAATCGTGATTGTCAATGTATGTTGTTTTTCCAAAGAGATACAAAAGAGCAATTTAGATCAATTATGCATCCTAACCTTAACAAGCTTGCAACTAAACAAAATTGATAGAGAACAACAAATCATCAAGTAAACTAAGAAGAATTGGAGGCATCAACCTCTATTGGCACATGTTCACTAATTAAAAGAATAATCATGATTGTCAATGTATGTTGTTTTTCCAAAGAGATAACAAAAAAAAAAACAATTTAGATCAATTATGCATCCTAACCTTAACAAGCTTGCAACTAAACAAAATTGATATAGAACAACAAATCAGCAAGTAAACTAGGAAGAATTGGAGGCATCAACATCTATTGGCACATGTTCCACAACGTTATAAATAAATAAACTATTTGAAAATCTTTGTTAACTAATTTATGTCTATATCAACTTTATAAATATTTATACATGTAGAAAGAAAATGTTAAAAGTAAATATTTTAATATTGTATATAATTAAAATATTCAATGTTCAAAGAAAAACAAAGTAGTTGAAAGTATTATGTGTAGCTCATCAATTATTAATATAAAATTAATAGGACATTTAAAATATTAATTAACAATAAAAAAAATTAATATATATTATCCATAAAATATTTTAATTTGTAGAATTAAGAAATATTGAAGTATACTTGAAAATATATTAATAACATTAAAAAATGAAAAACCATTTTAATATTGGCAATGTAATACTTATACACTTGTGTAAAACATTTTAATAGCAATTATGTATATATTTATTTTGTTTTAAAAAATTAGGTATATATCATATAAAGAAATTGAACAAGATAATTTTTTATGGTTAAAATGTTTGAAATATTATTATTTTACATTTTGATATTTTAATGTCAACTATGTAGATATTTATATTGTTTTAAAAGATTAGGTATATATCATATAAAGCAATGGAACAAGATAATTTTTAATGGTTAAAATGTTTAAAGTATTACTATTTTATATTTTGATCCATTTTTAGGTATATATGTTTTTTTATCAAATTTTCCTTAAATTCAACAAAGCTTTTTTAGTCTTCCAAGTTTAAGTTACATACTTTATATAACATTACACATTGTATATATAGAGAGAGAAAACTACTACACATTCATTGGGATTTACCAAGAAATGAGAAAGATGTAATCTTTTCTCCAAATTTTCGTGCATTAAGGATCTCTGATGAAAAGAGCCTCGATAAAGAGAAAGCTCATCTCCTTAATGTTTTTGCTAATAATGGTTATAGTGGGCACCTCAGCGAGAAAGCTTTCCTCAAATCCAACAAGTATTCAATGGTCAAGAAAGACCCTAAAAAGCGAGTCTCAGGGGTTCATCTCCCTTTCATCCAGGGGACCACTGATGAGATTGCTAGAATTCTCAGTGAGCATAATGTTCCCTCCACCTTTAGACCCCTTAACACCATCCGTAGCTCCCTTAGATCGGTAAAAGACCCGGTTGACCCCAAGGATATGAAAGGTGTCTATGTTATTCCATGTTCCTGTGGGACCCATATGTTGGTGAGACTGGTCGATCTATTAATCAAAGTATTAATGAGCACTCAACCGACATAAAACATAGGAGAACCCAACCTTCCGCCCTCGTTGAACATGCGGAGAATACGAAGCACCATGTATGCATTAAGGAGACCCGTGTTATTGCCAAGGTGACACATTTCCATCACCGGAAATTTAGGGAAGCCATAGAAATCGAAAAAAGGCCGAGAAACCTCAATAGAGATGACGGCTAGAAAATTAGTAAGTGTTGGATCCCTGCGCTCTCCTCCTAGCCGCTTCCCCGTTTTTTCCCTCCCTCCCCCCCATCCCCTGCCCGGTTTCCTTATTTTCCCCCTCC